>CABHPR010112366.1:5054-16104 GCA_902168415.1 Peromyscus melanophrys | reverse complement strand
CCCCCCCTTTCTCTCTCCTATCTCATGATGTAAGCTGTTTGCTTTTCCGGGTACTACCTACCACTGGAATGACAGTCACAGGAAATCTGTACTTTGGGCTGGAGGTCGGAGTACTGATGACCTGCAGTCAGTCATTACCCATGTGTCTTCTAAGTTAATCCAAAGTTAGGCATAATGAAAAACAGCTATAAGCTCAGAACAGTTGACCCAGCAGTAATACTCAGACTCTTGTGGAAGTTAGCTGGATTAGCTGGCCGTGGTGTCTAGAGAGAACAGTGTGTGTAATCACTTTGATTTTCATCTGCAATGTCAGATTATACAGATGTCTAGTCTGGTGCCCACAGTACTTGGCTCTGTGGTACACTTTAACTCTATGTAAGGTTGAGATGTCGGACACTTGATGGGGCCCTTGTGGGCTGTCACATTGACTAGAGTGTTATTTGAAGGCACATGCCCGCATTTTAGAGTTCTGAGTGAAGCAGAAGTTAAGATGCACACATTTCCAATGGTTGCTGATACAGGGGACCTGCAGGTGCGGTTCAAATATAGTTAGGACCCAAATAGAAATCAAACACAATGAACAAACATATCAAGGCACCTTGTGTTGCTTACAACAAACCCAAATCTGGAGCCTTAAACACAGGTCATCAAATGACCTAAAATGAAGTATGGGAAGTCTGAGGTGGATTAGTTTTCTGGGAGTAGCAATAATGGCCGTGGAGGTACTACACTGAGTTCTTGATTATCTGTGGGCAGGTTATATGTTTCACAATTCTATGCAAAGCAAAGTAATCTAGCACAGTGGAGGAATGGCTGAATGGATTTGTAGGAACATTAGGGGCGTACACAGTTGCTTTGGAAACAGAGGCCCTTTATTGTGATTACCTGGTACTTATAATGCAGATGGTTCGCATTCTGTTTCCTTACCTATTGTACCACTTAGGCAATAGAGCTCAGCTTGTGTAATTGGTTTTGGAGACATTTTTAAAAATACTAATACCCGGTCCCATACCAAGAGATTCTGACTTATTTAGTCAGAGAAATGTCCTGCATCATAATGTTTAGAACTTCTTCAAATTATATATTGGTCTAGCTGGAACAAATATATGTGTGAGTACATGTGTATGTGTGTGAGTGTGTGAACATATATGTAAATATTTTACTGAGATAGTCACTTAAAATTGAAATATGAGTGTTTTTAAATTCCATGACAGATTTTGATGTAGATAGATTTTGTGATTGTTTGAGTAGCTTATATGAAATACGGATCTGAAATGATTGGTAATTCTAACCCACTTCTCTAGGTAGTTTGGAAGCTGTGCCCCGATTTCATTCTGCAGATGTCTTAGCTACATGGGAAGTGTGGTGGACTGGATATGAGGAGAGAGAGGCTGGGTCCTATGTGAGCCACAGCAGACAATGGACTTAACCGCTGTGGGCCCAGAGTTTCTCACGGTTGAAGCTGGAGAGAACACCAGTGCATTCATGGGTTCTCAAGATGTGAGCTCTGCATTGCAGTATCAGCATCACCTGGGGACAGGTTAGGAGTGCAAGTTCCTGGGCCAAAGAGGTGGCTCCGTGGGTAAAGGCCCTAGCTTCCAAGGCTGACAAACTGAGTTCTACCCCTGAAACCCACATGGCAGAAGGAGAGAACCAGTCCCAATACTTTGTCTTCTGACTCCACGCAGGATTTCATGGCATGTGTGCCATAGCAATCACACATACACAAAAACATAGATACATGCAATTTTATAAAAGTCACACAAGTTCATAGACCACACATCAGTCCTACTGGACAGACACACTGAGAGTGCATTCTAACACCTGCATTTTCAAAGATTCAGCAGCAGCTTTCTATATGTAGTAAAGTTTGAGACACTTGAACTAGTGGAATGTCTAAACCCCATCCCCATTTAACATTAGCTGCAGTGGAGAATAGACAGAAATCCAGCTTCATGTCTTCCTAAGCCTTGGATACAATTCTACCTTTTTTCTGTTTGTTATTTTACATAGTACACTTACTTGATTATGATGATGTCCAGGTTACAAATATCAATTCTCACATTTCTTAATTTAAAGTATGGTAGGTTGCCTAAAGTTCTGTACCAGAAGAAACTAGTCTCAATCTGAAAGTAATAGAAATTGTTGTATATTTTTATTACAGACTTACTGAGCTACAACTCATAAATGTACAACTCACTTACTTAAAATATATAATTCAAGGTGGCAAGATAGCTCAGTGGGTAAAGGCCATCACTGCCAAGCCTGGCGACCTGAGTTTGACTCCTGGAACACACATGGTGGAAGGAGAGAACTGACTTCTGAAAGTTGTTCTCTGTCTTTCACAAGCATGCTGTGGCACTTTCATACTTAGACGCTCATGTTCACTACTATGTGTACACATACACGTGCACAAATAAATGTAATAAAATAAATGTACAGTTCAATTAACTTTAATATATTTTCAGAGTAGTGTTGTTGGTTGTTTTTTTCTCTTTGCTTTTTGACTCTTTTGGTCTTTTTCAGTGCCTGCCACCCAGTTCCCAAATAAGTCATACACATGGAGGCTTATTCTTTTTTATAAATGCCCAGTCTTAGCTTGGCTTGTTGCTAGCCAGAATTTCTTAATTTATTCCATCTACCTTTTGCATCTGGGCTTTTACCTTTCTCTTACTTCTGTATATATTACTTTCACTCTTACCCCATGGCTGGCTGTATGGTTGTGTGGCTGTGTGGCTGTGTGGCTGTGTGGCTGAGTGACTGTGTGACTGTGTGACTGTGTGGCTGGGTGGCTAATATATGAAACTCTGCACTATGTGACCTTAGGTCTGGTTTCTTTCACTTAACATAGTGTTTTGGAGGCTTTTCCATTTGTTTGTAGCATGTACCAGCCACTTGGTGCTTGTTATTGAAGAATAATAGTCTGTTGTGTGGATATACCATATTCCATTTATTCATCCATCTGGTTTTGGATTATTGCTACTCTTTGGCTATGAGGAATGATACTGCCACCAACATTTGCACGCAAGTTTTTGTGTGGGTGTTTGTTTTCATTTCATTTTGAGTACATGTCTAAAGATTGAATTGTTGGGTTGTTTAATGGGGGTTTCGTGAGTACCACTAATTGCTTGGGGTTATTTCTTCGTTTCTGTCCCTTTTCTCTCTTGCACGTCAGTTTGGAGATTTCTGTTGACCATCACTGGGCTCACTATTTCCCCCTCAGTTGTGCTGAGTCTACTGTGAATTCCGTGAAGGCATCTTCCGTCTCTGTCTGCTTTGGATGCCTAGCGTTTCTTCTTGATTCACTGCTTGGCCTACCTGCTTACATTACCTACCTGATTGTGCATGTGTCTACTTCTCCCCTTAAAGCTCCTAGTACACTATTCATAGTTGAAATTCCCCACGTAGTAATTGTCATAGCTGAGTCTGATTCTGAGGCTCACTTTATCTGTTATGTATTATGTACTAAATTGTGTTCCAAATTCACAAATGTAAGTCCTAGCCCAACTACCCCCAAATACCACTGCATTGGGGTATAGGGTCTTCAAAGAGTTAATAAAGGTTAAATAGGGTTATGTTGTGGATCTAATCCAGTGTGACTCATGCCCTTAAAAGATAGGCCCTAGACACACAGAGAGAGTTGACAGCATGGTGCCAAAGCAAGTTGGTGGCCCCTTATAGTCAAGGGAAGGGGCCTCAGATGCAATCAAACCGAGCAATAAGTTGGCCTTTGACATCTCTTCTCCAGAACTATAAGAAAGCAATTTCCTTTTGTTTACATTGCAGCCTTTGGCATTTCATTTCGGCAGCCTGAGCAAACTAATGCAACCCCTCACACTGTTCTTGTCTTTTGATAAACCTTGTAATAGTTTGTTGACTGAGATAATAGATGTAAAGGTACCTAGCTAGGCCTTTAAGTGTGGAGATGTGTATTAATGTGGTTGGAATCCCGATTGTGTTTAGGGTGCACTGTACTAACAGGAAACCTGGGCCTCAGTTTCCCCTCTTGGCCCTGGTCTTCCCTAGCTACTCCTTGCAGAAATCCTGTGCCTTGCAGCCCTTCCTGCCATGACCACAACCACTGACTAGATCTCTGATTAAATGTGCTGTGGTGGTTGGAGAGGAGGGCCTGTGTCTTCCAATAGAAGGCAGTGTTTTAAGGACTCAGTCTCAGAGCTGTAGCCCTCACAAATGTTTCTCTGGGAACAGCTTCTTTTCCTGCCTGCCCCAAACTTCCTTGGTTGTAGCCTTTGGTTTCCTTGAATTCCTGATCCCTGTAGACTATTTCACTTTCCCTGGAGTCTGTTGTAAAACAGGAAGCTGAGCTGGGAAAGCACCACCACAGGAGGGATGCCTGGTGAATATCTGGTCCGTCTTTTTCCTTTAAAAGAATATCAAGCAAAGATGCTGGGCGTATTCCACGTCCCTCCTCTCCTCTCCTTACAAGAACCATAAAGCGATCTCTCTCCTGTCTCTACTGTGAGGGCACAAGTGGTTCCTGGGAGTAAACCTCACAGAAGCATGGGGCCTGCCTAAGAATGTAGACCTTCAGAGCTCATCAAGTTCGTTTCCAAGCCACTCTCCTACTTCAGTCAGTAAGCAAAAGGATCATTCAATGCTACCACTAAATGGTTCCAGTGACCTGCTCCATCTAGGCACACCTGGCCTCATCTCTCTGGATATACCATCTCTTCAGACTTGGGGCAGCCATTTGTCCTGCAGCTTGGTTTTCTAGTGTGTCTGAGTAACATTACTTAGTTTTAGTCTGCCCAGCTTTTTCTTGTGGTAAGCACAATGTGATAAATTCCAAGTTGATTACATGTTGGAGCTGGAACTTAAGTTTTCATGAGGTAGGTTGTTTATAATGATTCTGTTGATTCCATGAATCAATCTTAGGAAACAATATTTGGTCTTTCAGCCCACAAATTTGCAATAACTCTTCACTTATTTAGATCTTCTTTCATTTGTTGGTTTAAGTTACACTAGTATTTTTATAGTCTTTAGAATTCTCCACATATCATTCATCCATGAATAAAAGCATTTTTATTTCTTCAGTGTAATCTGCATGGCTTCTCTTTATTTCTTGCTTTATTGCATTTGCTGGAACCAACATTAACTTTTTGACTGTTTTGGTTTGTTTCTGTGATTGATTTCTAAACTGCCATAGCTAGCATTAACCATCAACTTGAGAGGACCTGGAAAAAAGAATATAAATTGAGTAGTTGTCTTTAACAGATTGGTCTGTGGGCATGTCAGTGAGGGATTGTCTTAATTGTTGATGTTGGAGGACCCAGATCACTGTGGACAGTGTCATTCCCTGGGTAGAGTCCTGAGCAATAAAGGAAGCTAGCCTAGCATTCATGAATGAGCCAGAGAGTAAACCAACAAGGAGTCTTCCTCTGTGGTTCCTACCTGGAGTCCATGCCCTGATTACCTTCAGTGATGGACTGTAGCTTATATGCTGAAATAATAAATCCACCTCTCACTTAAGTTGCTTTTTGGTCAGAGTGTTTTTATGACAGGAGCAGAAAGGAAATCAGAACATGGGGCTTCTTGTATTGTCTGGACTTGAACACCTGGGCTCAAATGATTTTCCTTCCTTAGTAACTGGGACTAACATGCAAGCAAGCACACCTGGTTTCGGCCTCTATGTGCACTAAACAGGCTCCTTCAGGTCCTTGTTGGATGCGGGAGCTGGACACTGGTGATGATATAGATGGTGCTTATGCTTTTACAGTGATTATATAAACATATGACTGGCCCATGAAGTCCACCCAACAGAATAATAGCACAAAGAGCTATTTATGTACACAGCCCATTGTCATGAAGACTTTGAAACCAGATCACTCACATCTGCACAGGTCTGTCAGTCATTGTGTAAGTTTGAACTGAAAGCATCTAGAATGACTTCCTTTTTTATTTATGCTCTTGTATGCACTCATGATGAGTTCAGACTGTCTCTTTGTTTTCTGCGAAAGTATTCTTGTTGGGGACATATTTTCTATTTTCTTTTCAAAATGTTTAAAAACTCCTTATTTCATCCAAGACAATGAGTTGAAATTTAGGGGAAAAGAGATTAGATTCTTTAATGCATAATTTTAAATAAAATATTATCATTGCCTCTAATGGAAAACACAGCATTAGCAAACCAAGCTTAAGTTAATCACGATCTCAAGTCTTATTTTTAGACAAACATGTACACACACACCCTCCTGGAATTAGAATTGTGGAGTTGAAAAGCTGCATTGTTCACTGGTATGATTGCAACCCTGAGACTGAACACCAGCTAAGGGCCATGATAGCTGGTGGCTCTTCTTGGAAAGGGGCCACAGAACAAGCTTGACCATACGTGGTACCTACTGTTGCTGATCATGTGTCTTCTCGGCACCTCCCAAGCAGACCCACGGCCTTACTGCAGAAGCCTGGGCTGAGCTGCATTGCCAAGTCCTCTTTCTGTGTACAGACCTTTCCCATGCTCTACATAGATGATTCCAAAAAGCTACACAGCAATTGATTGTGCCTCACGATGCTTAATCACTGTTTGATTACCTCACCATTCCATCTGTTCAGGGCCAGGAAGGTAGCTTGAGCAGGGGATAGGAAGCTGGCACACATCTACAGGGACAGCCACAGCTCAGCTCCTGCTGTGCATTGCTTGAAAAGGAATGAAACATTACAAGTGTCAGATTTTCTTTCTTTCTTTCTTTTTTTTTTTTTTTTGGTTTTGTTTTTGGGTCTCTTTTTTTTTTAAGAAATGCTGGAAATGTAGATATTTTTGAGAGATAGTCTGTTATTTAGACATTGAAAGTGAATACATATTCTTTATAAACACAGTTCTAGTGGGCCACACTTAGCTGTAGGTCGTTGGTGGTTTGACCTTGGATGTACTGTAATCACTGACAGTTGGAGTTGAGGATGGTTGGCGCTTAGATTTGCTGAGCTACCCCTCCAGGATGGCATTAAGAGATTCCGATCTTCACTGCACCCCTTCCCCAGCCTTTTAATGCCTGTTGCTGGCCTCTTTCTAGTGAGTCATCTCCAGTTTTCTACTGCGTTTGGCCACTTTTGGTTTCAGAGGGCAGTGACCCACACTCACAGATCTGGGAGGCGTCCCACTGTGACTGCGTCAGGGGTACCAGCTCTGTTTCACAGATGATGCTGAAGTGTGAAAAGAGAAGGGTCGAAGGGCTTTGCCCAGGCTCTCAGGGGCTGAGATGGAGACTCAGTTATGTGACCTCCTTGCCTTGATATTGTCACTAATTCCATATTAACTGCTAAAGGGAACCTGGGCTATGTAATTTGTATCCATTCTCACACCTGATTGTGTCTGTGCACAACATACTCACCTCCCGTCTTCTCATCTCTGCAGGTACCTGCAGCATCCCCCTAGGTGGCAGATACGGCAGTGTGGGGATTAGAGAGGGGTGGGCTCAGGAGAAATTAGTAATCAAGGGGTTGATCTTGAGTTGGTCAGAAGTTGGCCTTGAAGGATCAGTGATTTCTTTTGCAGGCAGAAACCAGGGCCTTGTTACAATGATAGGATCTTGTCAGAGGACGCATTTATGTCTGTATTGAGAATAGGATTACATTTACAGTAAGATATTGATTTCTGTCAATTAAGTTAACGCCACGTGTACCCTGACATGCTTTCAGGATCTGTGAGAACATTCAGCCCTTTTTAAACGGCTTATCTGCGCTGATAAAGCTGTAGGAAAGGCAAAGAAACTGATCTTTTGCCAATGTTTATATTACAAGCTAAAATGGAAAGTGCTGGCGAGAGCCGCATGTTGATTTTCTGTTTCAGAATCAGAAGCGGAACATCATGTAGACATTTTACTGTAGCACATCCCTGTAGAGTGGGAAAAGAACAGCCAGGGGACTCCTAAATACACCTGCCTCCTGGGGCTCTGAGGGAGAGGGATGGCGGGGGGGGGGGGGGGGGGGGGGGGGGGGGGGGGGGGGGGGGGGGGGGGGGGGGGAGAGGATGCTGATGGAATGTGATGGTGAGAAACCAGAGAGAGGCTAAGAAGCACGGCTCCAATGCCCGCAGAGGCTAGTCTTGCTCTCTTCATCTGATTCTCGTTCTGCTGGCTGGTTAGGGTCTAGCAGAACATGAACTGACTATCTAACCTGTTTTCTTGCTGCTATTAAGAGCTGCGCAGACAGTTGCTGGCTAACTACAGTGTTTTATATAGAGCGGCTCTCTCCAGCTTTTCATTTCCTAACTGAAACCCACCTTTGTCCTAATTCAAATACAGCCTCCCTTTCACTTTTTTCCTCTGTATATTCGTACTCTGTAGAATTCTGCACCTAGGTACTGTGGTGTGTCCTCTTGTTAGAACTGGCTGTTTCCCCCTATTTAAGAATTTCTTTTTTTCTCTCATTTTTATTAGCTTTTATGATATTTCATAGAATGTATTTTGATCATGGCTTCCCTTTTACCCACTTCTCCCAGATTCAGCCCCTCCTTACCCACCTACTTCATGTCCTCTTTTATTTTTTTAAGAATCCATCAAGTACAGTTGATGCTGCCCATGTACTTTCGGACATGTAGCCTTCCACTGGCGCGTGGTCAACCCACCAGGGGACTTCACTCTTAAACAGAACTGACCCTCCCTCTTGCAACAACTGTCAGTTGCCAATAGCTCCTCAGCAAGGAGCAAGATTTCATGCGCACCTCCCCTCTCCATGCTGGGGTTTTATCTGTCTTGACCAGTTCTTTTGTATGCTGTACCAACTGCTATGTATTCCTATGCACAGCTGTCTACCGTGTCTAAGTGGTAGTCATCCACTGCCTCTGGATCTTAGGTTTTTTCCCCCTCATTTTCCACAAGGATCTCTGAGCCTCAGGAGGAGGGGATCTGACATAGATGTCCCATTTAGGACCAAGCATGCCACACTATCTTATTCTCTGCACTTTGACTGGTTGTGGGTCTCTGTGTTAAATCAAGTCCACTACAAACAGAAGCTTCTCTGATGAGGGTTGAGAAATGCACTGATCTATGTATATAATGACAAGTCTAGGAGCTGAACAATATGCCCTTCTGTCAGAGTGGTCCAATAGGGTAGTAATAGGTCTCTCCTAGGGCTTATGACCTGTCTAGCCCAAGGTTCTTGGTGTTGATAATTGTGCCAGGGATAGGCTTCAATTTATGAAGTGGGCCTTAAATCCAATTAGAAAGTTATTGGTTATTCCTATGACATCTGTGCCACTTTGTGCCAGTGGGCATGTCTTGCCAGAAAGGCCATTATCATAGCTCACAGGGCTCACAGCTGGGAAGACTGATGGTTACTTTCCCTCTGGTAGTATGTGGAGCACCTTCCAGCACTATGAAAGCTCTCCAGGAGGGATAAAGCTTCCAAGTCATTACCAGTTTAATTCCTCCACATTCTATGCCTCAAGTGTGTGGTATCTTTATCCATAGGGTCTTACTGTCATGTTCTGGAGGGTAGCCAAGAGCTTGGGAAATATTTATAATATATGGGGATCCTTAGAGCCTCACCAGCCAAAAACTCAAAAAAAAAAAATGACCCATTTCTGGCATTTTTTTTTTAATTTGTTACTTGAACTGAGCTTGTGCTCTTCTGGGTATAGGGTTCCTGATGACACCAGTTGCACCCCCAATGCTGGTCCTGCCTCTTACGGTTTGATCAGGACCTTGGAGTTCCCTGGTGCATTTTGCTGGATCCACTAAGGGTACTGGTCTTAGTTGTGCTCTTCAGTGGCTTTTTGAATATTAACAGATGATAAGCCTGTTATTTTAATGACATTAAAAGTTTAGTCCGAACAATATCAGTTAAAAATATAAAACAACATGTAAACATAGGAATTCATGTTAATGAAGAGGGTATGAATTTTTAGAAATCAACATACAACATAGTGTCTCACCAAAGACATGATGTTGCGTACAACCTCCAGTGAGTCAGAGAGGCTGTCACTGTCTAATGGTGATGCAGCAGAATTATAAACAAAAGTTACTAAGTTACTATCTTATGAGATGTAGAAACTTCTGTTTTCCTGGGGGTTTGAACTCTAATAAATATGCTAAATCAAATAATAAATTCAATACCGCCCCAAACTGAATATTGTTATTCTGGAAAGTTAGCGGTTATAAATGGCTTCTATAATGTATAGTAGGAAGTGAATTCTCATTTGGAGAAGTAATCAATGATAATGTTGTAATTTTATAGAATTTCATTAGCCCCATTTATTAAACCAATGGGATAAGCTTCTAGTCATGAAACCTTTAAAAGTGAGCACACTGGGGTTAAAGGTGGCAGCTGAAATTACAAAAACCTGTTACTTTTACCTGGCAGAAGACAGCCCAGGGCAACTGAGTCTTGATCCTTCTGTAGCCTCGTCACGGAGCACCAGGCTTTCATCTGCCAGGAAGCATCCCCTTCGCCTGGGTCCTATGCCAGTTGTGTACTGACGGACACAGCTTGTACACTCTTGGCTTCCCACGTGCTGGCAAACCTCAGAAGGCAGCTTGATAACATGAATTAGCTTGTTCTATTGAGTGTTTTAGAAATATACCCACAGTCAGGAGGTGGTGGCACATGCCGTTAATCCCAGCACTCAAGAGGCAGAGGCATGTATATATGGTGTGTGTGTGTGTGTGTGTGTGTGTGTGTGTGTGTGTGTGTGTGTGTGTATCCACAATTTCACACCTCTTCCTTTCAGATAGAAAATTTAATGATTTTCCCTTTCTATAGAGCAGTGGTTCTCAACCTTAGCAATGCTGTGACCCTTTAATACAGTTCTTCATGTTGTGGTGACCCCAACCATAAAAATATTTCATTGCTACCTCATAACTATAATTTTGCCACTGTTATGAATCATTAGGTAAATATCTATGCTTAGGCGACCCCTGTGAAAGGGCCCTTTGACCCCAAGGAGTCATGACCCACAGGTTGAGAACCACCTCTATAGGCGCCGTTTAGGAACTTGCGTCCCGTGTATAAAATGAAGCAGAAGTGACCAGCGGAAACTTGCAGCCTCTAGGCCATTGTTATGGTCTGCATTTAACAACAGCACTCGAAGGCCCGT
>CABHPR010112364.1:0-11000 GCA_902168415.1 Peromyscus melanophrys | reverse complement strand
TGGGTGTAAGAGGGTGTGTGTGTGTGTGTGTGTGTGTGTGTGTGTGTGTGTGTGTGTGTGTGTGTGAGCTGAGCTTGTGAACTGGAGCAAGCATGGAGGAGAGTGATGGGTCTGTGATCAGGACGAAGGGCCAAGGGTAACTGCAGGGCCCTTGGTTTTTTTAGCTTAGTATGTGGTCCATCTTCTGATGAAAAAGACTGCTTTTTGTGCCCTGGGTTAGGCTAGGCTAGCTCAGGTAAGTGCTTTTTAATGGGAAGGGTGGTGCTATTAAAAAGAAAGAAATTACAAAGCAAAAGGAAAAGGGCCAGTGACCCTGCTCTGGGCCGCAGATCTGGCCAGTAAGCACAGCTAGTTATTTGAAGGCTGGACATACCTTGGCTTATCAAGGGCTAATAAATAATAAATACCAATTAAATCAAAGATGTGTACACTGGCCCCCTCTGATTCCAGGCAGTTTTGAAAGTGGACTTTATCATGATGAAGGCCTTGGGCTGAGGCCGTCCTGCTGTGGCAGATGGAAAGGGGCCCCAGGGAGCTCCCTTCAGACTTCCTGAGCTGCCATAGGCTGATGTCACCGGCTAGGGAGAGGGAGTGGATGAGTCCAGAGCAGGGATGAGGTGCTAAAGTTGATGGGCTTTGCAGGTGGGAGGCTCTGGGGCAGACAGACAGACATTTGTGGAGTATTACCATCCAAGCTGGTTCCTTCAGATCTGTGCATACTAGGTCTCTCTCCGTTCACCAGAGAGAAATTTTACCAACAAGGGTTGTTGATATAGCAGAATTGGTAATTCACTTTGCACGGGGGGGGGGGGGGGGGCTCAAAACATCCATGTGAAAAATCAGCGTGGGCTCCAGAGTCCCGCAGGACTGGGGGTTACCTCTACAGGTAGGAACTCTGAGCTGTGCTGCCCAGCGCTGCCTCAATTAGGTTATGGTCTAGCTCAGTCAGTGATGGCCTGTTGTTGAGGGGGGTCACAAATTTGCCCACAGATCACTAGGGAAACTTGGAATGTTAAACACACAGGGGCCTCTCCTCAATGGAGGAGATAGAATACTTGTTATCCCACCCAGAAAGCTGGAGTGGATATTGTTAATGACCTTTTTGTTCTCTGTGGTGGCAGACCTCACCCACCTTTTGCTGTAGAGGCAGACCTCACCCAAATCCGCGTAATGTTTAATCTAGACTCTCTCTCCTTAGCTCCCAGTTAATAGGACCAATCCTTGGGGGTGGGTGTCACATGTATTTTGTAGTCTGCTGACCTCTGCGCTATCTTGGTCAGAGACCACACCCAATCTCAGGCCCTTTAGCTACAGAACTCACCTTCATGTCACATGCACTTTGTAAAGAGTCTCTATGTGGTCACACCTTAAGCTTTTATTGTGCACCTGGAATTGGACTGATTGCCGCCTGGAAACTTCCCCCAAATTGTATTTTGGATAAGCAGACAGTGAAGCACCTGGCATCAGACTCGCGATGTCTGATCCAGGTTGACAAGTCAATCTGAACCGAGTTTTCCTTCTCATCTCTCGAGGGTTCGCTTCCTTGTCTGGACACTGGCAGGACCCCTCAGCCTGCTGCTAGGGTTTGGCACAATCTGGGTCATGGAGAAGGCAACTGCTGTGACGGTGTGCTCCTGATAGAGACCAGAGGCCAGACTTCACGGAAGGGAGGGGCCAGAGGTGTAGGCAGAGCCAGTGGGCACAGTGAGGGGACAGCGTGGACAGTCTCAGCCTGAGGGGGCTTTGTGTGGGGCGGTGGCGGCAGGCTGAAACTGTGACCTCTGAGTTCAGGAAATGTCATTTTCTTTCCTTAAAGAAGAAAACCCTGACCCTCCCATGCATGCCAAGAAAAAAAAAAGATCCAACAGTTCATGGTCCTGTTTATTCTCAGACAGGGAGTGGATGGCCTTTCAGAGGTGTCCGACTGTGTGATCCAGCCAGACTGACATCTGTGGGAGTTCAGGGCTTGGATGTTTAGTCTGAGAGAGACCCCCAGGCCCCAGCGGGCTCAGCTCCTTATAGGTTTGGCTTAGCATTGACCCCACCCCCTCTTGAGAAATGGAATCCTGTGGGTTTTACATGAAGGAAGCTCAGCAGTCCCCCGAAGTCCAACCCACCCCCATTCTCCTTCCCCTTCCTGCTCTGGGACTGCCATAGAAGTCTTAGGGAGCTTTACCCTGCAGACCCAACAGGCTGTAGGTCAGAATCTGCCTTCAATTCTAATGTGCAGCAGGCTCCTGGGCCCTGCACCCCTGCTGGGCCTCTGTCCCCACAGGGGTTCTTACTTAGGAAGTGCTGTACTGACACTCAGCCCTGTGATGGATGGTAGCCCTGTTTTGTAACTTTCCAGCTTCTTGCATAGTACCCAGCACAAAACTTTTGCTTTATAAAAGTTCCTGGAATTGGCCTGAACTGAGCTCAGCTGAGCCGGCTTGGGGAAGGCTCAAACATCCTGCCAGGTGTGATGGGGCTGGGCCTCTTAGGGGAGCTTTGCAGGTCTCCAGACTTGCTCCTGGTAGAGCTCTGCTCTCAGAGTAACAGACAGGCCGGAGCAGGGGCTCCCTGACTTCATGTTCACCCCGAGGGTTCTGTGCATTTGACAGTGCGATTCAGGGGGGCAAAGGAGTGGGCTGAGGGGCCTCTTTGTGCTGAAGGTGTGCACGCTCAGAGACACACCGCTTTTAGAATGGGAAGTTCTGCAAGGAACAAGCCTGGCTCCTGAAAAGGCACTGACACAGTCTCTACATAGCTCTGGCTGTCCTGGCACTCACTCTGTAGCCCGGGCTGGCCTCCAACACTCAGAGATCCGCCTGCCTCTGCCTTCCGAGGGCTGGGACTAAAGGCGTGCGCCACCACTTCTGGCTTGAAAATGCATTTCCTTCCTTCCTTCCTTCCTTCCTTCCTTCCTTCCTTCCTTCCTTCCTTCCTTCCTTCCTTCCGCCTGCCTTTTTGTTTGCTTTTTCAAAACAGGGTTTCTCTGTAAAGCCCTGGCTGTCCTGGATCTCGCTCTGTAGAACAAGGTGGTCTTGAACTCACAGAGATCCATCTACCTCTACCTCCAGAGTGCTTGGATTAAAGGCATGCACCACCATTGCGCAACTGAAAATGCATTTTAAAACCAGTTTTTGTAACTCTTTGTCCCTCAGAGTTCTCAGGGACTAAAGGATGTGGAGGATGTAGAAAGCAAAACCAACAAGTTTGGGATGCAAATTATTGATGTTGATAATTAGCACAATGCAAGTTGCAGAAAAGAGAAACATACATATTGGATCATGTATTGAAAGACTGTCTAGTACATTTAGTGAGATGATTAATTTACTGTTGAGTTTTATAAAGGGCTCCTATCATCCAGGGATCTTTCTGGTAGCTTCTGCAGTATAGCCATGGTCCTCTGGCCACCAGAGCTTAAAGTTTAGTGGTTCCATGTATTTTTATGCTGAAGACATTTTGGAAGATAGATGTAGCCACCTGTTATTCGGTTGTTGTCCTGACCGCGTTGATCCGCCTGCTAATTCTTCATGTAACACTTTTGGAATCTACCGTGGATTTGGTGTCGTAGGGTGACATAGCTAAGCCGATTTCAAAGATAACGATGTCCTTGTCCTGAGAACTCAGGCTTGCTCAACCCGGTAGTATTGACATTTGGGGTAGGTGATGCTGTGTTGGGGGGGTCTGTTCTGTGCATGGTAGGGTGCCTAGCAGGACTCCAGGCTCTACCCTTAGATACTGGTAGCACCGCCCTCAGTCAGGACAATCAAAAATATCTCCAGACATTGGCATGTATCATGTGTCCCCTGGGTTCTAGTTAAGAACTGTCAGTTTAAATGGAGACAGATTCGACACAAAGAAAAGTGCGTTAAGAGCTTCAGGGGCTGCTCAGAGGACTGCGGGCCTGCAATCCGGGCTCCACCTTGAGGGGTGTGTGGAAGTGTGCGAAGCGTAGCAGAGGGAAAAGGGAGAGGCAGAAAGGCACCCATGGGCATGGTGGGCTTCTGCGGGAGCTGGATGGTGGATGAAGATGGGAACAGAAGCCGTTTGGTGAAGGGAGCAACAGGCAGGCCAGCACCGGGTGGAAACATCCCACAGGCAACAGCACATCTGGACTTCGGTCTTCTTCTGACACTGGAGCCGAGATCTTGACACTCACCTGCTCCTGCTTTCTGAGCCATTCTACCTTCCCTGCTTGCCTCCGGCCCGTCCCTGTCCCCCTCACTTACACTCACCCTCCCATTACCAGAAGTCTGCGTACCCTGAGAAGCAGAGCGAACTGTCGGGCTAAGAGTTTGCTGGAGCTCCTTGCAAGGCCCATGTGTCCACTGCTTCCTGTTGGATGGTCCAGGTCCTTGAGTAGGGTAGCCGTGCCATCTGGTCCAGCTGATTGCACCTAAACAGCAGATTCCTTCATAACACAGGGATGGTGTGTGTGTGTGTGTGTGTGTGTGTACAGCAGGCCTGATCTTAGACAAAGGCTCTTGGAATTAGATGCATTTGTTAATGAAGATGGAGGACCAACTGGATGCAGGGAGTCACAAGGACGCACACTTGTGGATAACCTGCACTTTTGGCGTGCGGGGAAACAATCCAGGGACTTTCTGTGGGTCTTCACAGGGCATGTTGCCAGCATGATGACTGCTGGCAACAGACAGAGGAAGGGCAGCATGGCTTCCAAACTCCATTCTCCAGGGGTTCTGTCTCCCCCAACCATCCATCCCTGCTTTCAGACTGTCCAGCGAGGAGGGAGCAGGAGGGAGTGAGGCAGGGGTGAAACCTGAAGGGGAGCTTGAATACGCCATTCTTTTTCCCTTTCCCTTTCTCCACCCTTAACTGTCATTAACAGAAAAATATTTTTAAAAGATCCCTTGATGGCATCCCCAAATGTGAAGTGTGACATTTTCTTAGCTGATGGCCTCCTTTGTGAAGGGATTTTGTGTCCTCCCAGCATGCCTGCTGGATCCCAGTTTGCTGTGGTTGCTAAGGTAAATACTCTTTCCATTAAGCGCCACAGCCCAAGAGTGGCCTAAAGCTCAAATAAATGACCAAGGAGAAAGTTAAACATTTCCCTGGGGTGATCTTAACCTATGCGATGGCTTTTTGGGAAAATTGCCTATTTCCACCCCCCATGTTTTGGCCAGGGGGTGTCTCTCATTCTCTTATTTCTTTTCAGCCAAGTACATCTTTTTCATTTATTCCTGTATTGGATGAAGGGCAGAAGTGGGATTAATAAACTACAGAGAACCTCCCCCCAGAAAGCTGGAGCAGAAGGCATGCATTATCTTAACTTTGGGGCAGCCTGGGGTGTGTAGCTGATTCTAGCAGAGACCCCACTTCCCTTTCCTGTGAAAAATACCACAGCCCAACAGCCACTGGTGCACAGTGTCCTTCTGGAAGGTTCCTTTATGTAGGGAAAAGAGTCTAGGATCCTGGTGGCATCTTGTGACTTGTGTGGCACAGTGACGTGGCTTTGCTTATTCCCCTGAGCCTCAGGAAGAAGGTGTCCGCAGACCACTCAACGTGTGTGGCAGTTGTCCTGCGGCCACTTTATGAGGAGATGGTCCGGACAGCCTCACTCATGGCTTCACCTTTGTCCTAGAGGAGTCAGAGCAGCCTTTGGCCGACTGAAGGAAGCCACACGTGGGTGACGGTCTTTAGATGTCTGCTGAACTCCCAAGGAAGAGCAGGCCCCACCTGGAAGTCCACACTTGTGCTATCTCTGATGATTTGCTGTTTTTTGTATGTTTGTTTGTGTGTGTGATATGTGCCCAGTTATTACACACTTTGAGTGGTCTATGAACACCTTTTTCCTGAGGCTAAGGGGGATAAGCAAAACCATGCCACTGAGCCCCACAGGTCACCAGGTGCCGTGTGGGGGTGTGGAGGCCAGAGGCTGACACCAGATGCTTTCTTCTATTACTTTCTACCTTATGTTTTGAGATAGGGTCTCTCACTAAACCCAACACTCATGGACTGGCTAGGCTGGCTGTCTAGAAACCCCAGGATCTGAAGCGCCTCCTTGCACCTGAACTCCAGCTAGAGTTGCCAGCATGTGCTCCTGTACCTGGCTTCTATGTGGTTTCTGGGGATTCGAACTCAAACCCTCTCCCTAATGCGGGGTCTGATGCTTTGCTCAGTAAGTTTGCCTTCAGCTAGGGGACATCTATGCCCCTGGGACCACGCCTGGTTCTCCCTATACTGTCTGTCCTAGCTTAATCCTCAGAAAACCATGGGGCCATACTGATGATGCCTGATAGAAATGGAGA
Organism: Peromyscus melanophrys; assembly: GCA_902168415.1. Classification (NCBI taxonomy): domain Eukaryota; kingdom Metazoa; phylum Chordata; class Mammalia; order Rodentia; family Cricetidae; genus Peromyscus; species Peromyscus melanophrys. The sequence goes on along the minus strand of CABHPR010112364.1, from coordinate 4,743 downwards.
CTAACACCACACCGCTTCAAGTTGAGGCTGTCAAGCTCTAGGACGCGAGTAGACTTCCAGGGGTTGTGGCCAGGTCGATCGCCTGCTGGAGGGAGCTTTCTAAAGATGTGAACTGATCACATCGCTCTGTTCACTGTGCATCTAAGGCCACTGTCTCCTGTCTCAGAGACTTGCCCCAACTCTCTATTTACCTGGGGGCTGCCATCCATCCTTTAGGCTCCTGCTCAAATATGTGTTCTTTGGCTGGCCTTCCTCCACCCCTAGACTAAGTCAGTTTCCTCCAGAATACAAGTCCATCATCTGATGCTCAGCTCCAGGCACACAATAGATGCTCAGTGAACGATGCTGAGATGAAAGATGGATGCCTCTGCACCTGGAGCGATGCCTGACCTCCTTTTTTGTCTTTTCTTTCCTACCCTTCACATTATCAGTCAGAAGGATAATAGAGTAGATTAAAATTATCTCAGTGCCACACTTCTAATAAAGCATCTTGTTTAGTGAGCCCTAAGGAGAAAGAACCTTCTCTGTCTTTCCCCTCCTGGGGTGGGAAACCAGAGCTCCTGATAAGTACACGCAGAGCATGGGACTTGGATAACTTGCATGTGACCCGGATGGCCTCCCGGACAGATGAAGAGCCCTGCTGCCCAGCACTGAGGTCTGCACTCCTTGTTCAAGCAACCTCTCTGCCAAACCACCACTGGCCAGGGCACCGTGCTCCAGAGAAGACCTGGATAGCGATATTAGCGGGTGGTTCCCACACCCACCTCTTTTTCCTCCTGGAAAAACCCAACTTTATGGCCTTTTCAGCAAATTTGGGAGGTGAAGGCCAGAGGGTTCCTGGGGCAGGAGCAGAGGCGGCCGCTGGAGGAGAATTCCTGGTTTGGTTCCTGACTCTTGGTCGGTCTGGTTTTGTACTTGTGTCTCTTAAGCTTTTCCACATGTGCCCCAAGGGCCCATCAGTGAGCATGTTTTATAAACTGGAAAAATGAATAAAAATAAGACCCAGAAGGAAACACCAGGAGGAGCGTGGAGGGAGAGTGTGAGTTCCTCTGTACCTCCCAGCTAGGCCTGACCTGCATTTGTGGGCTCCGGGGGTCAGGCTTTGCTGCCTTTATGGGTGAAATGTGGAATTTCTGCTCAGAGAAAGCCTGATCAGTTTTTGTACTTGAGCTGCTCTGTTCAGCATTAATTAACTCCAGGAAGGTAAAAGTAATTCTTTTTATTTGGCTATCTGGCTCCACAAACCCCTCTGGCTTCCTGTCCCCGAGGTGCTGGATTGATGGGACCGCAAATGTGTAAAGTCCTGCACAGGAAGCCCCCACCCCCATGGCCATTCAGAAACTCTTGACTCCTGCTGTCCCCAAAGGCAAGAAACTTGGAGGCCCAGACCCCAACTCTGTTTACACCTTCAGAAATGGAAGCCACAGGAACCTTCCATTTTCTTCCCTAAGGATCTTGGGCTGAGCAAGAGGCCTAGGGTGGGGGCTGGGGCTATGTGGAAAAGAAATTCTCCAAACTGCTTGAGAAACCACACACAATCAGAGGAGCAAATACGAAAGGGCCGTCTAGGCCATCTAGGGAAGCTTTGCAAGAGCCCCAGAGGCTGTGTTCTCCCCATCATAGGTCCTCGGTCCCCTGACCCGAGCTTAGGCTTCCAAACCTTACTCCAGGAACTTTAGCACTGAAAGTGTCTTTGGGAGAGCTGAGACACATATTTATTTATACTTTGTATTAACACTTACTTTTGGACCAACTGTGTTCTTTTTTTTTTTTTTTTTTGGTTTTTTGAGACAAGGTTTCTCTGTGTAGCTTTGCGCCTTTCCTGGAACTCACTTTGGAGACCAGGCTGGCCTCGAACTCAGAGATCCGCCTGCCTCTGCCTCCAACTGTGTTCTTAAAATGCATCCCTCAATGGAAATCGGAGAATTGGCACAGATGAAATAACTGTTTCACAATTACAATTTTATCTGTTAGCTCTGTATAGAAATTTTGCTTTCATTACATTCTTTTATTAGTAAAATCAAATTTCTAGTGGGAGCGACAGGATTGGATAAGCATAAGTTCTGTAGCAGCTTGGTATCACAAAGCTACCACGTGACACAAAACTAAACCTCCTGTTCTTATTTGTGTTTTCCACTCTTAGAGAATTACAGCTAATACACGCAGGTAGGAAGACATAGAAGTCCCCACTGAAGGACGCTGGGCTCCTACTTCTGAATCCCAGCCACTGAAGGGACACAAATGTATTATCATTATTAGTGTAAAGTGATGAGGGTCATTATGACATCTCACAGGTGTACATCATGTACTCTGCTCATGTTCACCCTCCCGTGTGTCCCTTTTTGTCCCGTCCCCCCAGTCTCCTCACTGATCGTCTTCCTGAGATGATGGAAGGTATAATCTGACATCATGCTGATCGCAAACCAACAGATGAAAATACTGCTGTCCATCTGCCTTGCTGTGGACTCAGACCACATGTGGTCCTGTACTGCTGCCTCAGTCTCTAGAGCAGTAGGAAGGCTTGGACTCTCTAGTATGGTGGCCAGCAGAAAGCCTTCCAAAGGTGGCATGTCTCCATCTCCAGAAACCTTGACATATTACCTTCTGAGGCCTCAGGGACTTCATAGACTCAATTTAGGTTAAGAACCCCCAGAAAGAGTGTCCTGGACCACCCAGGTAAGCCTTCTCTAATCCCAGAAGACTTTCAAAGCAAAGAGCTTTGGTTGGTTGGAGTTAGAGATGAGACAAAAGAGGTGGCCAGAAATCTACAATATTGGAGGCGTGAGATACTCTACCTTGGAACATGAGACAGAATATAGGTGACTCGGGACCAAAGCTTGATGATTGGTGAGGAGAGACCCCAGTCGTCCGAAGCTTGCCTGAGCTGGGAGGAGAGCATTTCCTTAGAATCTTCAGTGAGGAGTGTGGCCTTGTAGACACCCTGATTTTGATCGTGTGAGACGTCTCTCAAGGACTGCATCATGTGTGACCCTGACCTCCAGAAGCTGTGTTGTTTTTCTGTTGTTTAAGTTGCTGGGTTTTGGCAATTTGTTATAGCAGCAATAGAGAAACAGTATAAATTCTAGCAAGTCTGTACATAGAATTTCCAAGACTTTCTCTACCCAGGTTTTGTCTATGCATCCTTTAAATGTGCGTTTTGTAGCATTTGTAACTAACCCAGGGAAGGAGGCACCTGACTGCTGGGATTCAGCAGAGATGCTGACTTCAGACTTGAACTACTTGAACTGTTGTTACTCACAATCTTTCCCAGTGACCGTGCACGTGGCCCTGGGGGAACACGGTGATGAAGTTTGGGATCCAGAAATCAAGAGCCGTGGCCAGAGGTTCCATTTTAAAGGAGACAAGTGCTTCTGCTCTTGGCCAGATCATATCTTTTCAGAGTTTGCATCTGGCTGCATTCCAGATGTTCATGGAGAAACAGATGTGTGGGACCACTTTCAACTCAGCAAGTGACGCAGTGTGGACTACAGCTCCCATGTTTATGACAATGGTGTGAGTGAGTGCATCGTCATCCTCATTCGCCAGTCAAGCAAATGAAAATTCAGAGGGATTAAGTAACCTACTCAAGACAGCAAGGTCCGAATGCCCCAGACTTTCTGGGGGCATTGGCTTTGCTGGGGGTCTGGGAAGAGGGAGAGGCTGATCTGGACAGGGCCCATGTCTTCAGGACGCTGGGAGAAGAGAGAACACTGATGTATGGTGCAGCCAGCATCCTCAGGTCAGGATTGCCTATGTGGCTGTGTCCTTGGAAGTATAGGAGCCCTTAGCGATGGACTCAGCCCCAGTGTGTCTTGCTCATTTTCACCCCGTTTGTCTGCACACCCCTCCTTGCTTCTCTGCATCTCAGTTCTTTAAAACACTGGCTGTAAATGCCTTTCCCTGGCTTTCTCTATCCCATCTTAATTCCCTCAGATTCTCAGTACATTCATTGTCCACAAAAAATGAATTCTGGTACCAATCATATACTGCTTTGTACTACTGTTAAAACCAGCAGTCTTCTTGGCTCACAGGCGATGTACCTGCCATGTGCTATGCATCCTGTGGTCTGTATCCCGGGCACAGTGGCATACACAAAAGGGCTTCATAAATGCATGCGTGCTGAATGAATGAGGAGGTGCTATTGATGCCCATGTTCCCTTGTCTTCTCTTCCTATGAATTCATGTCATAACCACAGTTTAAGTACAATAATTGCCTGATGTGTAGGCAAAGAGGGGAATGTCAGCCTCCACGGTCCCAGCTGGACGAAGAGCTGTTTGCCCACCTCTGCCTGAACCACACACACTGAGAGGGTTTAAAGATACAGTGTGCCAAAGGCCAGGCGGTCCGAGGGGGCTGCTTCAGACTCCTTCACCTTCCCGCGCCGTGTCCTATCCCACGCAACAGCTTAGTTTTTCTCTCACAACCAGAACCAGAAAGCGAAAGTTCTGCTTAAAGGCCAGCTCTCTGCTTAGCCTCCACAGACTCTCAAAAGGCCTAGTCTGGCCTGAGATAACAACCAGGCCCACCCCAAACTGTGATACATGCTATTTCTGAACTCCCTGAAGGCAGGAGGCTGTCAGTCCTGAATCTGTCTCTGACACAACTTTCAGCTCTGGCACACCCTGTCCACTCCCAAGTTCAATGAACTCAGGACTGGCTCAGCTACCCTCCCGGGAGCAGCCCTCACCTCCCTTAGCCTGGGCTTGCTGGGACTCCCATCAGCTGACGAATCAAGCCTCACA
>CABHPR010112361.1:9805-26574 GCA_902168415.1 Peromyscus melanophrys | reverse complement strand
ACACACACACACACACACACACACACACACACACACACATGCACCACAGACTCTCTCACACACATACACAAAAGAAGTATAGCATTGCGAAATGGTCAGAAGAAATAGCCAAAAAGAAATAGCCAAAACAGGTCCAAGTGGCTACATCTGAGGATTCCGAATCAAAAATGAATGTGGCAAAAGCCAGGAGTGTCTGGCTGGAGTGTGGCTCAGAGCTCAGTGATAGAGCGCGTGCCTTGTAGGTACAGGCCCTGGGCTCACTGAGTTCACAGCAAGTGAGCACAGCAAAAATGTGCCGTTATAACTGTGTCTTTCATTATTGTTTTCTTAAAGGCTTCACTTTTATTATTAAGATAAAAAATTAAACTTAAAAGTAGAAAATACTTGAAATAAATGCAAAATTATCTTGGTATACAATTGTCATGGTTGGTTGCATGTCTTGAAAGCTCCCAAAACTGAATATTAATTAGGACTGATCAAGAAATTTTAGCAAGTTTGCTTGGCACAAGGTAAGTAAAGAAAAATGAAGTGATTTTCTTTATACTAACAAATGAAATGAAAAGAAAAGGAAAACAGGAAAGTCCTACTCATGTCAGTGAAGAGAATTCCACAACATTCATGTGCATAATATTACATGCAAAAATATTATAGTGCCCATTAGAGAAATTTAAATAACTTTATTAAAAGAAATTATAATGATGATCTGTGGGCTGGAGAGATGGCTCAGCCTTTAAGAGCACTGGCTGTTCCTGCAGAGGACCCCAGTAAGAGTCCCAGCACCCACATGGCAGCTCACAACAGGCTGTGACTCCAGTAGCAGGGAATCTGACACCCTCTTCTGGCCTCTGAGGGCACTGGGTACACACGTGGTACACAACACACATACAGACAAAACACCCATACACGTGAAATAAAAATAAATACTTTAAAAATTACATGAAAAAGAAAGTGAAATGCCATTTTAAATGAAATTCCAGTGGCCCATGTTGAATCACATAGCTCTTAATGGCAACATAAGATAGTAAAGTCTGAGAATAGCCCAGAGTACTTTGGGAAATGATCACATCAAGGGAGTGGTTTACCCCAGCCAATATCACAAGCTCCTTTAAGATTGTTTTAATAAAACTGTAAGACATCTGCACAGAAAAATGACACCAGCATAGAAACTGTCACAGGTCGGTGACCCAGAGTGAAGCCAGAGACAGGAAGGTTTCCTTCCTCACTGTTGGCTTGTCTCCCTTGTCATGGACATTGTATTACTTCATAACTTAAAAAAAAAAAAATCTAGTAAAAATAGTTGACAGTCTGATGAAATATTTTTATTTGTATGCATTTAAACATCTTCTTAGAAAAGCAGTTTTTGTTCAGGAATGTTCCCTTTCTTGTGTGTGGTTTTCTTCTGTTTTAAATTGGAAGGTTCACGATTAAGCATCCAATAGCTAGCTCCCTCTTCAGGACCCAGCGCTTGCGCCCTCCCCAGGGGACATTCAGAGCAGACCCTCCCATTAGTTGCTGAGCTTGCTCCTCATGTTTCAGACGAATGGATCATTTTTATGACCTCACACTACAAGGCAAAAGAAAGATAACTCCATGTGTATTTAGGAATTTGCCTTTTAAAAAAATTGTTTTTAACGGAGTCATCTCTGCCTGTGGCTCTCCAGCTTTAACGTTTTTAATCCGAGCTTCTTAAAATCAGCGACAACACAAATACCAATGGTTTAAAAGTTCTTCCTTGTAGATCCTATCTCCCAACGCACCCGTGACCTCATTTCTCCAACAAGAATAATGGTTCTGATTTTTGTTTTGTGATGCGCAGTTTCATTCCCTGCACCTGCAAGAACGAGTTGTAAAAGGTGCATTGTCTTGAGGCTCTTTTTTCCTTTCTCCTCCCCCCCCCCCCCCCCCCGCGCTCACCTCCCGCCCCCTCCCCCACCAGTCTATTTCCAGCAGAGAGCTGCACTCTTCACGGTAGGCACACTTCATCATTGTTTAAGCTGCCAATTTCATCCTAACGAACACATTTCCCCGGTTGCTCTATGACCAGCAGGAACAGAGACAATGTTCCCGGACATAAAATCTTGAGCACGTGAGGGGATTTGGGCCAACTGTATTTCCGAATAGTGAGATTGCTGAGTCAGAGGTTGGCTTGGAACTCTCCAGAACAGGTCGGTGCCCCACCCTCCCCTCATTGGCTCAGGACGGGTCTCTTTTCCCACAATCTAGCCCACCTGGGATATTCTGTTTTTTAATGTTTCCCAATCTAGCAGATTTTAAAATGGCATCTCATTGTTTGGATTTGCACTTCTCTGTGTTAGAATCAGTATTTCTTCTGTAAGGTGTTTTAAAATACCTTTAGCTTAGTAAATCTAAGTTGTCTTTTATTAATTTTTATAAATTTATTCTAATTTGTGACTTGAACTTGCCCATTCTACTCATTACTGGTCTTTTCTCCCTAAGTATCTCTCATCATAACATTTTGCAAATGATATCAAATCTGTGTTGTTTTATAGCTAATTAATTTGGTATATTTTCTAGAAAGACTGCAAATCAAGTGTGAAGATACATTCCCACATAGTTTAGTGTTTTTATAATTTATTTTTCTTCATGCAATCATTTAATTCATTTTGCATTTGTTTTTTGCATATGGGGGTGCATTAGGAATCTAAGTATGTTTTTAAAACACTTGTTAATAGTTCCACCCACATTTAGTAAACATCTGAGTCTATCTCTGAACTAATTCTCTGCCATGTGCTAGATTCCTAAATAATCATGAGTCTGTTTCAAGAGGTGCTGTTCTTTTCTCCTCGTTTGTCTGTTTTGGGGTCAATACCACAACGTTTTGATTATTATATCTTTATAAAATATTTGATACCGAGTCAACAGTCTCGTGTTTTCAAACATTTCTGATATTATGTTGATAGATTTTAAAGAGAATCCATTTCAAATCCTGTAGGAATCCTTAAAGACTTAGCCGGGTTTTCACTCAGTTTGTGCATCATTCAGAGAAGAAGAACCCTCCTTATAATATTGGACATTTCAAGTCAGAAATGTAGTTATTCAGACTTTTTAGAACAGGTTCCATGGGGGCTAGAGAGATGGTTCAGTGGTTAAGAGCACTTGCTGTTCTTGCAGAGAATCCCACTTCTGTGTTCCTAGTGGCTCAGACTGTCTGTAACTCCAATTCCAGAGGTTTCCACATCCTCTTCTGGCCTACTCTGGCACTGCATATACAGTGTATATACATACATTCAGACAAAACACAGAACAACAAACAAAAATAAACACATCTTTTTTTAAAAAAACAGACTCCAATACATTTTATTTTTCATCAAGGATTTAAAATTTTTATGCCTAGGTGAGTTGTTACATTTGTTCCTTTGATTGGTATCTCCCCCTATTATTACAGCTCTAACGACTTATTTTGTTTATTTTTACTTATGTATATGTACGCATGCCTCTATGGGTTTATATGCACCATGCTCAGGTCCCTCAGAGGCCAGAGAGCATTGGTTCCCTGGATCTGGAGTACTAGAAACTGATCCCTGGTCCTCTGCAAGAGCAGTAAGTGCTCTTAGCCACAGAGCCATCTCTCCAGCACCCATTGCTGTTCTAATTGGAATTGCTAAGGTAAAGGAAGCCCATGTCTCCTGTTTGGTTGAATAAGGAGGTTGGGGAAATGATACACTAAGAACTATTTCATCATTTGTGTGTGTGTGTGTGTGTGTGTGTGTGTGTGTGTGTGTGTGTGTGTAAATGCTTAGACCTTGGCTGCATTGCCATGCTTTTACAAAATAAAGTGAGTCATTCTAAAATCCTCAAGTTGTCTTTATTGTTTCATTGTTCACAGATTAATTCAGTGACTCATAACTTGGGCTTGAATGAATATGCCTTCCTGGGAAGGATATCAATATACCTTAGGCTCTTTAAAATGTAATGAGAGGTATGTCACACATACAAAAACATGTATACTGTCTGATATGCTATTTTTATAAAGTAAGTAAGAATTCAAGAAACTCTTATCTGTGTACAATTCAACTTAATAAATTGAACATTATTAAATCCTTGAAAGACCTTTTAGAGATCTTTCTGATCTCGTTTTTTTCTTTCTATTGCAGAACTAGTTATATGTAGAACTGTTTATAGTTTTTTTTATAACAAGTTGACTATATACAAACTTATGGGAGCACATAGTCACACATCTTACATATCTGTTTCCGTCTCAAGCCCTCTCAATGAGAATTTTTGCCATCATGAGCCACTGTTACCCTGGGAATGTGTGGAGTATCCCAGAGTTTCTAGAATTGAAAACATTGGCTCTTGTTTCTAGTTCTTTTGAAATTTACCTGATATTACAAAGAACTTGGGCCTATGAGGTGTGTGTGTGTGTGTGTGTGTGTGTGTGTGTGTGTGTTCTTTTTTTCTTTTTATTCTTCTCTTATATATGACATCCCGATTGCAGTTTCCCCTCTCTCCACTCCCCTCCCCAGTCTCTCCTCACTACCTCCCTTCTCCCCCAACCTCAGAAAAGAGAAGGCCTTCCAGGGACATCAACCATACATGATACCACAAGCTGCATTAAGACCAGGCACATACCATCATATCAAGCTGGATGAGGCAACCCAGTAGGAGGAAAAGGAGGGCCATTTTCTTTATCCATGCATCTACTGATTGGTACCCTAGCTGATCCCATATCCTAGCTATTGTGAATAATGAAATAGTAAACATGGAAGTACCAGTGTCTCTTATACTTGTTTTGAAAGCTTCCCAGCAGATGTCCATCTGAAAATGTTTGGATAGACTATGCAGTTAATGGAACCAATGGATATCAAATGAAAATAAGCAAAAGATCTTTTAAACTGTACAGTAACATAAAAATGTTACATACTCTTGTTCTTGATCTAGATTGGTTCCAAAATCATAGACAATTTGTGATTGTCATTGAAGTCTATGGCCGGATGGAGCAGTAAATCCACCTTGTACCGTACAAGTTTCTTTGTGCTCACCTAAGGTCTAATTAGAGTTGGCTGTAGTTCTTTTCTTCCTGGTACTTCATGGAGCCCGGTTCAGTCTGTTTTGTTGTTATTCACTATAGTGGGGAAGGAGGGATAGAGGGGATTCACTGCCTTTCCTTGCTTGTTGTGGAAAAGAAATACATTCCTGATACACCCCACTGGGCAGAATTGGTCATAGGACCCGGGAAACAGCAAAAGAGGCTGGGAAACTCAATGATGTCAAGAGGTATGTCACTTAGCTTTTCATTGCTGTGACAAAAGACCCAATGGAAATCTACTTGAAGGAAGAACTATAATCTTGGAGTTACGGTTTCAGAGGACTTGGTCCGTGGTTGGCTGGCTCTATTGCTTTTAGGTCTATGGCAAGACACAAACATCATGGTGGAACTGCATAACTGAGGAGAGCTGCTTCCCCTCATGGTGGCCAGGAAGGCTCACGAGTAAAGACAAACCCCTCAAAGGTGTGCCTCTCGTGACCTACTTTCTCCAGTCAGGTCCTACCTCTCAGTATTCCATTCAGCTAAGAACTCCTCAGTGGATTAATTGATCAATGATTCAACCATTCTCAACAGTGCCACTAGCTGAAGCCTGAGCCTTCAATGTCTGAGCTTTTTGAAGAGACACCTTGTATTCAAACCTTAAGGAGAGCGTAGGTAGGTGAATACTTCACTACTCCTGTGCGGTCTTCCTGACTGATGTGTGTGGTCTGATGCCTTCCCTGAGAAGTTTCAGCCACAGAGGACCAGGCTTGCAGCTGCTAAGGATGTGTGGGAAAGAGCACTGAACCCAAACAAGGTCCTGGGTCCATGATGGATTTCCCAGGTTTCTCCTTCACGCCCTTTGTTCTTTCTAACTCTGGCTTCCGTGGGTAAACATTCGACTCACTGGATCCTTTGGCTTAGTCATCACTGCTGATTCCTCATGGGGCGACAGTTTCTGAGGAAGAGTCTTACCAGGTCTTGGGTGCAGTGGAAAGTCAGGCTGGGAGAGGCCACTTGGAGCTGGGGAGAGCAAAGACCAGTGTCAGGACTCTGTCAGCTGTCAGGGGTGGAACCCACGTGATTTGACTGTATCAGGAAACTCGGTTGGTCCTTCCAGAAGTGGTCCTGGAGTTGCCTATCAGGCTTGCTGATCTCAGCTGTATCAGAGCACCATGGATTCCCATTCGAACTGTGTAAGAGCATCTGATCACAGCTCTCTATCTCTAGTCCCCAATCCATCTCAACAATAGCCAGGGGGAACTTGGATGAGCCTACAGATAGTGAAATAAGGTAGACACAGAAAGCCAGATGCCTCATGTTTATGCTTCCATAAAGAAATGCCTCTTCTTAATTGCAGTCTCCTTGTGCTGGCTAGTTTTATGTTGACTTGATACAAGCTAGAGTCAGGAACCTCAGTTGAGAAAATGCTCCCATAAGATCTGGTTGTAGGGCATTTTCTTAATTAGTGATTAATGGGGGAGGGTCCAGCCCATTGTGGGTGGTGCCATCCCTGGGCTGGTGGTCCTGGGTTCTATAAGAAAGCAGGCTGAGTAAGTGAGTAAAAAGCACCCCTCCATTCCTCTGCATTAACTCCTGCCTCCAGGTTCCTGCCCTGTTTGAGTTCCTGTCCTGGCTTCCTTCAATGATGGGCTACGATGTGGAAGTGTAAGTCAAATAAATTCCTTCGTCCCCAACTTGCTTTTTAGTCATAATGTTTCTTCTCACCAACAGAAAAACTAAGACACCTCTGTACAACCAAAAAGCAAATTACACACTTTCATCGTACAGTGGCACGGAATATACACCACCATTCCAAAGGGGAGGAATGGTGGCAGAGTGAAGAAATACTGAGCCCAAGGAAAACCTAACGACCTCAGCAGGGAAGCTCCATATCTTGTAACTCCATGTCAGATGGCAGAGGCCTTAGACGGCGCTACCCTTCTGGCTACAACACACTTCCTCCACCGCTTGGGCTGGTTCTGCTCCCTGCTTATAGTTCTTCTTGACAGATGTCTCATGGCGTTGGCTTCAGCAACATCTTGGCATCTCCAACACAATCCAGGCTTCATTTTCACAGCTTCACAAAATGGCCTCTTAGCGCTCAGTGTGGGGACTCGCCTGCCACACACCTGGCTTCAGCTGCTCTCCTTAGCCTCAGATGTAGAAGATTCCACACCCGCTTTCCTCATGTGTCCTTCAAGACTCTAAAGCCAGAATCATAGAGATGACACTGCCAAGGTTGACTGCCAACTTGAGGTGAACCCTGGCACCTCTGAACCACATTCATGGTAACTTTGATTTGCTGTTGAGTTTTAGGAGCAGACAATTCCCTGAGCCTTTCTTTTCCAAGGTGGAAGTTTGTCTGGGTGAGATCTTGCCCTCAGGGCACTCCTCCCTTATTCCATTTCAGACCAAGTCTTTCTTTAATCTTTTTTAATCTCTTTGAGCACAAGCCTTAGCTCCAACATTAAATTTCCTGGTGTAATTTTTCTCCTTAAACTGAACATTTTTTTGTCCCACTTATTCTTTTTCACTGTAGACCTGCATAAAAGTGATCACTAATAATCACAGGACAGAGTCAATATTAGGCTGCCTTGAAATCTCCTCTAACAAGGACATTAATCAATTATTTTTCAATTTAACCTCAAGCAGCTTCTTAAGACATGGGCAAAAAGTAGCCACATTCTTTGCCAAAATATCACAAGAATAGACTCTAGCTCAGTTGGTAATATTGCTCCCCTCTGAAATCTCTTGGGTTGGATATCCACAATCCATATTGCTTTAAGCATTTGTCTTTCAAGCTCCTACTAGAATGGTCCATTAAGCCAAACTTACAGCATTCAACCACTTTCCTAGTCCAAAGTCCCAAAGTCTTCCACATTCTCCCCCCAAAACATCATGTTCAAGTCTGTCACAGCAATACCCCACTTCTGGTATTACTTCAGTCTTAGATACTTTTGTATTGCTGTGACAAGACACTATGACCAAGGCAACTTATAGAAGGGGCTTACTCTATTTGGGGTTTACAGTTCCAAAGGGTTAGAGTCCATGACCATCATGGTGGGGAGCATGGCAACTGGCAGGTCCATCTCAGTATTTGAGACCATACATCTTAAGACTCAACTAGGAGACAGAGCGAGAGAGAGCCAACTGGGATTTGTGTAGACTTTTGAAAACTCAGAACCTGCCTCCAGTGACATACCTCCTTCAACAAGGCCACACCTCCTAGTCTTTCTAAACAGTTCTTCCAACTGGGGACCAAGTATTCAAACATATGAGCCTATGTGTGTGGGGATGTGTGGGGTGCTGTAGAATAATCCTTTTGTACACTGTGAAGATGTGTCTTTGCCAAGGTGGCCTCTGATTGGTTTAATAAAGAGCTGAATGGCCAATGGCTAGGCAGGAAGAGATTGGGCGGGACTTCTAGGCAGAGAGAGAAGGAAAGGAGATGAATCTAGGCACTGGAGAGATGAAAGAGGACACAGAAAGGAAAAGGAGGTGCAAGGTAGAAGAGAGGTTAAAAGCCACAAGGCAAAATATAGGTTAATATAAATGGGTTAGTTTAAGTTATAAGAGCTAGCAGGACAAGCCTAAGCTGCAGGCCAAGCTTTTATAATTAATAATAACTTTCTGTGTCATTTTTGTGTGATCTGGTGGCCCAAAGAAAAATCCTTCTATGGCGGGGCATTCTTATTCAAATCACCACACACAATGACCAAAAGCACCTTGGGAAGGAAAGGGTTTATTTTATATTCCACTTCCTGGTAATAGTCATCACTGAAGGAAGTCAAGACAGGAACTCAAGCAAAGGAGGAACCTGAAGGCAGGAACCGAAGCCATGGAGACATGCTTGCTTACTGACTTATTCCTCAAGGCTTGCTCAGTATTCTTTCTTATACAACTTAGGACCACCTGACCAGGGATGGCACTGCCCGCAGTGGGCCAGACCCTCCTGCACCAATCATTGTAACCTGCTACAATATAATATAGATTCTCATGCACTGTTCTGTTGTGTGAACTCTGTTCCCTTAGGTGTCATTTATTCCCCTGAGAGGAACGCCTCTGAATACTCAAGGAATGTTGGCGGCAAGATGTTTCCTTTCCCTAGCTTAACACATTTAAAGACATGATACAAACAGCCCCCATTCCTGAGACCTTCTGCCCCCTGAGCACATCTGGTGAAGATATTGAGAATAGTCTGTGGGTTTATCATTGCTTCTTGTCCCTGCTTGGACTGTGAGCTAACTTGGAATAAAAGCTTCAGAAAAGTACAGTCAAGGACTCTTGAACAATGTCACCTAAGGTCCCCTGGTTCTGTCAAATCTTGAATTCAACTTCAATTCCTCCCCACTGGTCACTGGTGAGCCACAGTAAATCATTAATCAAGAAAATGCTCCACAGGCATTCCCCATTTTCTGGAGGCATTTTCTCCATGAAGGTTCCCTCCTCTTAGATTATCCTAGCTTATTTCTTTTTTTTTTTTTTTTTTTTTTTTTGGTTTTTCGAGACAGGGTTTCTCTGTGTCGCTTTGCGCCTCTCCTGGAACTCACTTGGTAGACCAGGCTGGCCTCGAACTCACAGAGATCCGCCTGCCTCTGCCTCCCGAGTGCTGGGATTAAAGGCGTGCGCCACCACTGCCCGGCTCCTAGCTTATTTCAAAGGAACACAAAAGCTAGCAAGCATACCCTTCTTCCTCACCTCTGGCAGGGCTGGTTCACCACTCACCTGCCCCACAGATGTGACCTGAGCTGCCTTTCTCTCTCCTTCCACCTCCTCCCCATCTCCAATTCCCCCACCTTACCCTATTTTCTTCTTCACAGCACATAAAACTTTCTAGACTATGAAACTTGCCTCTTTAATATTCTTACTGTTTTATGTCTCTGTTCTCTTGTTAGAATATGTATTCTCTGAAAACAGGGTGTTTACTTCTTCTGTTCTTGGATATAACTTAAAAATCTAGAATGATGCCAGTTACCCAGAATGCAATATGTTCCTTTAAAAGTAAATGTCAAGTGAAAATCTTTTTATAAGACTGCCAAGAACTTATGGGCATCCAAAAAGTCACATTAAAACAGCTGGAGCCACAAGAACTACCCCCAGGAAATTGTTAAGTGATGGGGTCGCTGTCCCCCCCACAGCCCCCCGTGTCAGAGGTGGCAAAGTCTTCATTTCAAAGTCTCAGTGTATCTATTCTTTTATGTCCTTTCTGCCTTCTGTGGCCAACCCAGCCGCCAAGGCAGGCAGATTCCAGGGGCTGGTGCATGAGGCTATAGATACTGTGGGCTGTGGCTGGAGGTGGCAGAGCAACCATCTTAAAACACAGGCCTTGAATCTGAAACAAAGGTCTCTATCTCATTGGTCTCTCAGATCCTACTTCTGCACAAAGGTGGGGGTCCAAGTTAATGAGTGCTTTCTCAAGGTTCTATTACTTTTGTTCCAGAAATCTCTTCCTTGTCTTCTGGAGATATGTCTTGTATGTTCAGGGCTTGGTGCAGTGAGAACAGGGAATAGGTATTTCATAAATACTTTAGGACTAATGAATGAATGGATGGGTAGGTGGGTAGATGGATGGATGGACGCTTTAGTGCATGACAGACATAGAGCTCATGGTGGATGCTGATGCACATACCTGACTAGAGTTAAACATGGTCAGGGTTGAGAACTGCTATAGGCCCTGTCTCTTGGTCACCTTGCACTTTGACTGGCCAGCATGAATGGGCTCAAGGCCTTTGCCACTCCCTATAGGCTTCACCTCCAGGTCTGTCCCCACCACAGTTGAAATATACTTTCTACCTTTGGCTTCCTGGGAAACACTTGAAGCCTTCAACTATATGCATCAACGCCTACCCTCCCACAACTTAGCAGGACATTTAGGGAAACTTAAAATGGGGTTTAAAAACTCCTGATTTGGAAGAAAGGAATGAGATTTACTTCCCAGGAAAAGATATCTGTTTGTTTACAAAGAGATGTTGACAAGGTGATCCAGGTGCCCTGGAACACTATTGTCTGCACAGGGAACAGGGTTGCCGTAGATTCAACTGTGTTCATCAAATGTGTATTGAATCCTGATGCTGTGGCCAAGGGTTTATTTCTCCAATTCTCTCCACAACTCTGTGACCCAAACTTACTGATCTTTTATGAGATTTACATGAGCCAAGGACCTTACCATAACTA
This sequence comes from Peromyscus melanophrys, assembly GCA_902168415.1. Classification (NCBI taxonomy): domain Eukaryota; kingdom Metazoa; phylum Chordata; class Mammalia; order Rodentia; family Cricetidae; genus Peromyscus; species Peromyscus melanophrys. The sequence continues at coordinate 15,407 of CABHPR010112361.1, read as the reverse complement.
TCTGGTTAGCAACTTTTCTGTTGCTGTGATAATGTTCTGTGACAGAAACAACTTAAGGGAGAAGGGATGCATTCTGGCTCACAGTTCAAGGGTGTCCACCATGGTGAAGAAGTCAAGGCAATGGGAGGCAGTGGGTTACATCCCAGCCACAGCCAGAAAGTGAGAGAACAATGAACGCATGCTAGTGCTCAGCTCACCTTTTCATTTTGTGCAGCCCATGACCCCTTGTCCAGGGAATTATCCTGACTGCAATTAAGATGGGTCTTTCCGCATTAATTAACATAATCAAGATAATTCCTTAAAACAATCCCAGAGGCTAACCTTACTCTAGAACAGTGGTTCTCAGCCTTCCTAATGCTGCGACCCTTTAATACAGTTCTTCATGTTGTAGTGACCCCCAACCATAAAACTATTTCATGGCTACTTCATAACTGTAATTTTGCTACTGTTATGAATCGTAATGTAAAATCTGATATGCAGGATATCTGATGTGAGACCCCTGTGAAAAGGTCATTTGACCTCCAAGGGGTCATGACCCACAGGTTAAGAACCATTGCTCTAGATAATCTTGCTGTGGGATGTCTTTCTGTACACTGTGAATACGGTTTGCTCTCATTGACTGATAAATAAAGCTGCTTTGGCCTATGGCAGGGCAGGATAAGAGCCAGGCAGGAGATCCAAGCAGAGAAACAATGAGAAGGAGGGCGGAGTCAGGGCAAACACCATCCAGCCACCCAAGGAACAAGATGCCAGCAGACTGGTAAAGCCATGGCCACATGGCAAAATACAGATTAATATAAATGGGTTAATTTAAGATGTAATAGCAAGCTAGCAAGAAGTCTGAACCATAGACCAAACAGCTTGTAATTAATATAATTAATATAATGTGTTTATTTGGGACTGAGCAGCTGTAGGACACAGGAAAACTTCCAGCTACATAATCCCTCATGGATGTGTCTAGAGATTTTTCTTCTATATGATTCTATATTCTGTCAAGATGACATTTAGCACTAACTATCACACCAACCCTGAGCCAAGGACCCTCGAGTCAGACCTATTGACGTTCTCTGCCACAGTGCTGAGGTAAAACTGGGGATAACACCCCTGAAAACAAGATCTTGGAGCCAGCACCCACAGGAGTGGCAGTTCTCAGTGTGGGACCTCAGGATCCTTTGCAGCAAGGCTGCCCAATGTGTTTGTTAAAATATGCCTTCCTGTTGCCCTAAATAAGAATGTCAGGTATGGATCCAGGCAAGGAGCCTTGTCACGGCCCCGCTATGGGAAAGATATTGCACACTGAAAACCTTTGGATCTGTCATAGGAGAGCATGGCTAACTGACAATGGACCATAAAACTCAGTGACAAATGCAATCATGCATGTCCATCCTCCTTACTTCAGGAAGAGAGATGGAGTAGAGTGGCCCAGGCTGATGCTACAGGACGTGGTGTTGAACTGGGCCTCACAGGATGAATAGGAGTTCATTGGCTGGAGGACGGGAAGAAAAGAATTCCATAAGTGGGGACAACATGCAGAAAGGCATTGTGGGGGAACAAGGGGTGGTTTGCTGTAGTGGGTGCAGAAACCCAGGGCATGGATGTATTGTTTGGGACATGATGGAGGCATCCAGAGAAGTACATAAAAGGATGGAAACAGTCTCTTTAACTGCCCTGGAGCTCAGAAGGTGGAGAGGAGGATGGGGAATCAGAAGGTGGAGAGGAGGATGGGGGAGATGGGGAGAGAGCATCAGGAAGCATCATGTTGGGATGAGAAAAAAAAAAGTGAACCCGATAGGAGGCTGTGAAAATGGAGAGATTGAGGTACTGAAGAGTAGGTGGCGGTCACATGCCAGAGGCTGACTGAAGTAGATGTGGGGAGACTGTGAGGGGAGTCGGGCTTCGCTCAGATACAACTGTGGACCTGTTACCCTGTCAGGGAACACCACTGGCAGCTTGGGAGACAAGATAGAGGAAGACTGCTCTACTTTGGGGAGCTTAGCAGGATGGAGATACCAGCTGGAGCCTTTCCACTCCTGCCGTGGCTAGCTGCTGCTGAGGGTGAGACCCACTGACTGGAACAGTTGGTCTTGAAGGTTCACCCTTGGGTTCCCCAGTTCCCCAGTACATAGAGAAAAGCCCCCATCCTGTGCACTCAGCCCTCCCAGGGTGGAGTCTGCAGTTTTGAAGAATGTCCCTAAGTCATCAGAGCCGTGGAAATATTATCTCACACTCCTTTATCTTGCTGGTTCTGGGAAGGCCCTGGCTGGCTCCTTGTTCTCAGTAACAGAATGAGAGGAGGGGGAAGGCCGGTGTTCCCTCCCTCCTCAGCAGATAACTGTACTGTGGGAACCACGGCCTTGCTAGGCCCCAAGGTCAGCCTGAGAGCCAGCAGGTAGGAGGAGGAAATGGAATAAGCTGGCTTTCAGAGGGGCTGTGGGCAAGAAGTCTCTGAGGGCCCTACTCACTGCTGAGTCTCCTCCACAGAGATGTGGGAGGGCTCCCTGCCTACTCTGGGATGAGTGAATGGCCTGCCATTCAAAAGTGACTTTCTTTGGCCAGGCAGGACCTGAGGGCCTTAGGACACTGGCTGCTCTACTGTAGGCCTGGCACAATGGCACCATGCCACCAACCACAGAAGGATCCACCCAGGCCCCGTCAGCCTGGCCTGGCCTCCTCAGAGTCTGTAAACAAGTTCTGGTAAGAGTGGGATTGTACCCTCCCAGCACTGAAGTAAAAGTCATATTGCCCCAAGCCTTGGGACATGCCCTTATTTGGGAATGGGTCCTTAAAGATATAATTAGTTAAGAAAAGAGTATACTGAAGTAGGGTGGTTTCTAATGTGACTATCTTTGTAAAAATGAGGAATTAGGACAACAATACGCACTCAAAGAGCATCTGTAATGATGAAGGCAAGGAGCTATGAGCTGAGGGTGCCAACACATGTCTGGAAGCCATGAAGCACCAGAAGCTGAGGAGAGGAAGAGCATTCTCAGCCTCACAAGATGCTCATCCTGCTATTGCTTAGGACTTCCAGGTTGTGGTGCTTTGGACTGCAGTCCTGAGGAACGATACAAACTCCAATCCATGATGTACAGATGTACAGATGTCTGAGACCTCAAATGTTCAGGAAATAGAGTCAAGACTTCTAGTGAACTGCAAAGCAGGATGAGCCTATAGTCTTCCATGATAGGAAACCCGCCAGACTCTAGGCACCACTATCCCTCTTTTATGACTGAGGAGACTGAGTCACAAGGCCTTAGAACTAGTGAGAGATGAGCTCTGCTTTCCTGACTCCAAAAAGCTGTGCTTTTGACACATTCTGGGAAGCCACCACTGAATAAACAAAGCCTGCTGTGCATTCATTCAGGAAGTGCTGGCTGAGTCCACCACCTGTGCACCCCCAGCTCTATCCAGGTAAGGAGAGACAGAGTAAGTGCAGCTTCTATTTAATCAGCTTGGAAATGGGCTTGGGAATGGGGGAGGGTCGTGTACTCTCACCACATTGCAAGCAAGAATCAGTGTCTAGCTGACTCTTTCAGCTGAGGTCTGATGGGGTTAAGATCTGAAGGAGACAGATGTACGAGTTTGTGTGTGTCATGAAAGAAGAAGACTGTATTCCAGAAAAGCCAATATACGGACGGACCTGCAGGAAGCCCAGGGTACCACGGACCACACCAGGAGTTTAATTTTATCCCGAATAACAGGAAGAAATGGGGTACCTCAGCAAGGGAAATCTCTGTCTGAAAATAGGTCTCTGCTTGTGTAGAAAGTAGATGGGGATGAGAGAATGAAGGTGGGCAAGGAAGGACCTGTTTGGAGTAGGCCGCAGGAACCCAAGTAGGAGATGTTGGTACTGGGATTGATGGGCATCTTGGGGAATGGAGAGAAAAGAGTGCACTACAAGCATGCTCGGTGATGGCAGTTACCTGGAAGATGCAGGTCAAACCACAGTGAGATGTCGCCTCAGCCCCACCCAGGGACTTTTTACACAAGACAGCAGGTAAGTGCTAGCAAGGGTTAGAGGAAATCGGAGCCCTTCCACACTGTGGGTGTGAGAGCAAAGTAGCATCGCCACTGTGGAAAACAGAACAGAGGTTCCTGAACAAACAAACAAACAGAAAAAGAAAGCAAAACAAACAAACAAATCCATGGGGGCAGAAAGAAGGTTCAGCACTTGCTCCCAGTATCCACATGGTGATGTGCAACCATTTTTAACTCTAATGCCAGGGGATCTGATACCCTCTTTTGGCTTCTGCAGGCACTAGGCATGTACATGGTACATATACATCCACACAGGCAAAACATTCAGACACATAAAATAAAAAATTTGTATGTCTTTAAAAACTTAAAAACCAAAACAACCATAGAATGTAGAATTATATTACTGAGTATTCCAAAGAACAGAAGTCAGGATCTCAAAGAGATGTGTGATACCTCCCTGTCATTACAGTAGGAGTAGCAATAGCCACATTACAGAATCAATTTGGGTATCCATCAGTGAATGAATGGGTCAAGAGCGTGCACATACAACAGTATATTACTATTCAGCTCCAAACGGATGATATCCAGGCATATGCAATACCATGGATGAGCCTGGCAGACATCATGTTAAGTGAAAAGTCACAGACGTCAAATATTTCATGATTTCACTGTGTGAGAATCTAAAATCATGAACTCATAGAACCAGAGAGTAAAATGGTGACCATCAGCATGGAGGATAGGGAAACTCTTAAACATTTTTCATAACATTTCAGTTAAGCAAGATGAGAAAGTTCTAGAAACCTGCTCTTCAGCAATCACCCTATGTCTAGTTATCCTGCATTGTACACTTAGCTGTAATAAGTAGCTCACAATCTACTCTCATGATGACAATTTTTTTTATGATTTGCTTGATAAACTCTTGGAAGTTAGTGACCTGGGACAATGCTGTGTTATCTCTGCTTGTGGAAAATTCCAGAAATGGACTGAGTTTGGTGGGGAATATCAAGAGCTGTGTTTTAGCTAAGCTCTGGTGAGATAGCCAAGGCATTGGTCAACTGGAAGGGTGGTGAAATGAGATCTAAAGGTCAGCGAAGTGTGCAGAGGAGAGACAAAATGCAGAAGATATTGGAGTACCCGGAGTGGCCACATGAAGAGGTAGGAAAGTGCTCAGGGACAGCAGGGCACAACCAGGACCTTGCTGGCCAGAAGGAGAGAGAGGGCTACGTCAGACAAGGAGACCAGGGCAGAGAGGCCATAGGCTATGAGAAAGGCAGGGTGGGTCTAAACTGGGAAGGGTTAAGGAGCGTATGGATGCACAGACTGGGAGGAGTCCATTGAAAACTCAAGCACACCAGGTAAGTTTAGTAGTTTGAGTCATTGGTGATATTAGTGGAGCTAGTTGATGCGGTGGAAGCAGAGTCTAGGGAGTTGTGAGCTGAGGAGTGGGAGGAAGGGAAGATAAGACACATAGTGTAGGACAACTCAGATCAGGAGACTTCCGGCTTTGCTTCCATTTTTCTCGCCAAGACCATGGAACATCTGACAGCCATTCTACAAAGACTGAAGGACATACTGCATTGTCGGATGCACCTGTAGATTCTACAGCCTTGTCGGATGCACCTGT
>CABHPR010112360.1:6008-29511 GCA_902168415.1 Peromyscus melanophrys | reverse complement strand
TTTCTGGTACATGGACTGCTCTCACCCAAGGTGAGGTTGAACTGTTGACCTTGTGTACGTCCTACTTCACAAATGAGTCTGTCAGATACGCTAAGCCTATAGGCTGAAGATGATGCCCCAACACTGCGGAGAAACCTCAGGTGACTGTCCAGGCGGCTGGCTGTTTCTGTCAACTCACAATTTTTTGGAAGCTGCTTGCATGCACTTCCTGTTTTTATTTTTGTTAGGTATTATTTCCTTCTTGGGTCTCTGAGGGAGTTGAAGATTAATTAGTTATAGTTGAAGTTTAGTTAGTTATATTTAAAGATTAATTAATTATAGTTGAAGATTAGTTAGGATAGAAAGGAATTAGGTACATTTTGGATTTGCCAAAATAGGATAGATAATGGAATTTGTCAAATACAAATGGACTAGACATTGTTTAGGTATTCATCACTTGTATATATTGTATATAGTTATTGTACTTTTGTATATAGTTTTTCTTATATTAGTTACAACTTTCCTTTTTTTTCTCTTTTTATTAAATTAGAAAGGGGGAAATATAGTGGTATTCTATTTGTACTGAAATGTGATTTTATTTGTATGTTAATAAATAAAGTTGCCTAGGGGTCAGAGCTATCAGCAAGCCATAGCGAAAGCCAGGGCGGTGGTGGTGCATGCCTTTAATCCTAGCACTCGGCAGGCAGAGCTAGGTAGATCTCTGTGTGTTCAAAGATACAGCCAGCATTGGAGACACACGCCCTTAATCTCAATACCAACCATAGAAGACTTGGAGGTCTGTGTAGAGAGGCAGTGACGAGGCAGTCACGTAGTTGGGTTTACAACCAATGAGAAGGAAGAACAGAACTCTTATTTTAAAGGCGAACGCACAGGGAGTAGCCCCCTTTCGGAGAGGTCTCTTGGCGGGAGAGGCTAGCTGGCGGAAAGCGGGTAAGACTCTTAGCTCTGACCTCTTTGGCTTTCATCTTTACATTGGCTCTGTGTCTCTTATTTAATAAGGCAGCTGGTTACATCTACAATTAAATTTAAATTTAATATTTTATTAAAATAGATTTTATTAAAACAATTTTATTAAAACAAATGAGGAAAGAATTCCCTTTGCTCTTTTATTAAGAAAGTCTTTTAGACATGTTCATAAACATTTTTGTTACATTTATTTATTTAAGTAATTATTTAGTGTGTGTGCACTCACATGTGACATAGTAGAGCTATGGGTGTCATAGGACAACTTGCAAAAGTCATATTTACAAAGTGGGTTTTGTAGTCAGAAGATAACTACCCAAGTACCCCTATCAGTTCAGCAATGACTAAATTACACCACAAATTAGGACACAATACTCCTGTACTCTCAGCTTCCTTCCAGATTGTAAATACCACTCCTCTTGGGTTTTATGCCACTTTCCAAATCAAAGCCAATGGCAGAGGATGCCTAGGACCCAACCTCTTTTGATAGAACTTCCAGTTGGCCTCATTCACAGTCTATTGCCTATGTCAAAATAGGAAAGACATCAGTTGTAGGTACATTAAACCTGAAATCAAAGACACTTCTGCCATTGCTTTTGATACTGGATTCTGGTGCCAACTCAAGAGGTGATTATATGGCTTACATGTAAGTGAGAAAATGGATTATTCTTTGTAGAGTTGAATTTGTGCCTAAAAGTTGTATCTAATGGAAATGCCTTCCATATTCTAACAGTTCCTCCTTGTTCTTTTACACAAACCTTTTATTCTGACCTCTCTAACCTGCTTCTTACCATGCTAACTCTCAGCATTCTTATCCTTCCCAACCCACAAACCAATCATGGTATTTCCTGTTGGCATATGTAAGTGAAAATACTAATATGATGTTGAAAAGTTTCAGCTCTGGAGTTCAGCGACCTTTGTACATTTACTGCCTCTCTGCTCCAGGTAAGACAATCTTGGATATGTCATTTGACTCTTCTGTTTCTTAATTACCTAACTTGTCAATGGAGTAAAAACGCCGTCTTCTTCACATGGTTGTTGTGAGATTCAATGTGTTAATGTATACAGTACCTGGCTTAAGTAAGTTCTCAATAGCCATTATAATTTAGTGTGGTGGTATTGTGTTCCCCGAAATATTGTGCACTCTAATAAACTTATCTGGGATCAGAATTTGGAACAGCCACAATATTAAACATAGAGGATAGGCAGTGGGAGCACACGCCTTTAATCCTAGCATTCCAGAGGCAGAGATCTATCTGGATCTCTGTGTGTTCAAGGATACAGCCAAGCATGGTGACTCACGCCTTTAATCCCAAGAAGTGAGCCTTTAATCCCAGGGAGTGATGGCAGAAAGCAGAAAAGTATATAAGGGGTGAAGACCAGGAACTAGAAGCATTTGGCTGGTTAAGCTTTTAGGCTTTGAGCAGCACAGTTCAGCTGAGATTCATTCTGGATGAGGACTGAGAAGCTTCTAGTCTGAGGAAACAGGATCAGCTGAGGAACTGGCGAGGTGAGGTAGCTGTGGCTTGTTCTGCTTCTCTGATCTTCCAGCATTCACCCCAATAACTGGCCTCAGGTTTGATTTTATTAATAAGACCTTCTAAGTTTCCTGCTACAATTTAGTCACTGTTTTTTGACCTGCCATCTTAGTTTATATCATCCTTACCAATTCTATTGACAATATTCATTTACTTACATAAACCACTCCAAATTTATCTTCTTTGTGAAGAATTGCCTAAGTGCCTGAAGAAAATAAAAAATCTCTTGTTTACTCAAGACTTTGTATATAGTTCTGATCTAACAGCAGTCACCATATATTTTACCATATCTGTTGTTGCTACTATTTTGGGAACTCCTTGAGTGTAATGGTCTGTACTTACTTTTTGTGCTAAGCATCTTACACGGGCTGTGACTCATGTAGAAACTTGTTTGCTGTAATAAATAAATGGTGAATGAATACAGAACACAAAAGAGATCATCATATTCTCCTTACTCTAGACTTCTCAATGAAAGCACTTACAAATTCTTCCATATACATATCACTTAATGTATAACCTTTTGACTATGCCCTAAAATGCATTATCATACCCCGTGTTTTATTTAGGAATATTTATAGATGTTAGAATGCACTGAACTAACCATGAGAAGTAGTAGCCAGTAAGTGAGGGTGTATATTGGAGAAGACAAGAATAGTGGGGAAGAAGGGTAAGCCACCAATACATTCTTTTCGATTGGTACATGTTATTAAGTAATGTTTCTTGGAATAAATGTACAAGTTTCAGGACCTATAGCAGTTGTTTTCTGAGGAAAGAGTGAGGGTACCTGCACCTGAGGATGGAGAAAATATCTGAAAATTCATCAATGGATAACAGAGGCTGGTAATAAGATTATGGTGTCAGATTATCAAGCTTTCAAGAAGAATCTAGAATAATCATCAAGTGTTTTGAACCACATTGAAGGAAACAGTAGACTCTCCTTTCTGATAATTCTACTGTATCCAAAACTTGGTCTTCATCTGAACAAAACTCTCTGAATGAATGAGTAATTTAGATTAGATAACGGTATGACAAAGGGTGAAGGGTGAGATACGGAGAATTTGCAAATCAAACTTCAATGTGGTTGCTGCTTTTTCCAAATTTTAACAAGATTATGAATTTGCTACTGATTCACCAAGTCACCTTTGGTAAACTTTTTCTTCTGTAGGCCTCAGTCTCCTTATCTTTGCCACAAAGTAGTTAGACCTGCTGATTTCTAAGAACCCTTATAGCTCTATCAATTTAGCCATAAATATTAGGATGAGGTATCCAAAGACCTTTACAACCAGAAGAGTTCTCATGTGTCTTGTTGAAAGAGAGGCTGCCCAGAGTGCAAGCAGAGGGCTGTCTTGGATGATTCCCATAGTAGCAAAATGGTCCTTGAATATTTGTGACACCCAGGAGGGAATATACAAATTGTGAGATCACTCAATACCCTTTACCTTTGTATTTCTCTATGTGCCACCCCCAGGGTGAAACCCTTGACTTGACAGTTCTGGAAGGGACCCTGGCTAATGAAGGCATTTCTTCCCTAGAGAGTTTGGAATCCTTTCCTGACCCGAGAAGGTGATAATTTTCTCACTTAAATCACATTTGTCATAAACTTAAATGGGGTTTACTTGGAGAATAATTCGGTTTCTCAAGACAACTGTAAAAAAAAAATAGCTATTAGCAGTGGGAGACTGTTCCAAGCAGCTGGCATTTTTATAGCTCTTTGTAGCTGAGAGTAATGGGGCCAGGGGGAACATGGCTCCTTACCTCTGGAGCAGGGCCTGAGAATCTTCATGTTTCTCTGTAGGAGGTAAAAAGGGGTAAGAACCTTTGAACTATAGCTAGGTGGCTATGATGATAATAATGATACAAGAAAGGCTCCTAGGACTTATATCCAGGGGAGAAAGGCTTGAAATGAATTACATTATAGATTATGGAACTGTGACATTTAAATATGAAGAAATGCCTTTAGAAATAATGTGACTCAAGCATTAATATTGTATACAGGAATAAAATTAAGCCTGAAAGGCAGAGACATATTCAGGTTCAAATACATATATGCCCAACCATATTCAAACTCAGCAATGGAATAGTGAGATGTGCAGAATCATGAAGCTAATCCATTGTAAAAATATTTTAGCCTTTGGGAAATACCTATATAACAGATGAAGAGAAAACGCCAATCAAGTGTCATACAGAGAGTATTTTGCTAGGTAGAGAAGTAAGATATATAACAATAGGCATTTGGAAACTTCTTGAAGCGTGAAGTTGGAGATGAAAGTAAAGGCTAAGGAAATTCTGTGCTAGAGCCTTAGTTGTGGGGGTATTGTGTTCCCCAAAATATTGTGTATGCTAATAAACTTATCTGGGGTCAGAGAACAGGACAGCCACAATATTAAATATAGAGGTTAGGCAGTGGTAGCATACGCCTTTAATCCTAGCATTCCAGAGACAGAAATCCCTCTGGATCTCTGTGAGTTCAAGGCCACTTTGGAAACGGCCAGGCATGGTGATACACACCTTTAATCCCAGAAAGCCAGCCTTTAATCCCAGGGAGTGGTGGTAGAGAGCAGAAAGGTATATAAGGCGTGAAGAAACTCGAGGCATTTGGCCTGGGTAGGCATTTGGCCTGGAGAAGCATTTGGCCTGGAGAAGCATTTGGCCTGGTTAAGCTTTCAGGCTTCTAGCAGCAGTTCAGCTGAGACCCATTCTGGATAAGGACATAGAGGCTTCCAGTCTGAGGAAGCAAGACCAGCTGAGGATCCGGCTAGGTGAGATAGCTGTGGCTTATTCTGTCTCTCTGACCTTCCAGTGTTCACCCCAATACCTGGCCCGGGTTTGTTTTATTGATAAGAACTTTTAAGACTCATGCTACACTTAGTATTCACTCCACTCATGAAGTACACATCTTCTCTTTCTAAGGCACTCTATCCTATATCATAGTCTTTATAAACTAACATGGCTACAAAAATAAAGGCTAATATACCAAAGCCATGTGGTAAGTTTTCTCTAAGTGCTGCCCTTGACTTTCTTGTTAACCATTTCTCTTAACTTGTACTGTACTGCCTTGACTTCCTTGGCACCCCCTCTAGTTTCTGTCTGTCCTGCGCTTTATGTTTTAAAACCACAAGTTGTATGACAGTGCTCTTCAAGTTGATGCGTTCTATCTTGGAGGGAAGCTAATTAAGACTCAGGTTGTTGATTGAGCAAGGCACTGATCAGCAAGTAGAGCAGATCATCATTAGGAGACATTTTATTGCCATGCTTTTGTTTGTTTCATTTTTTGAGAACAGTAGTATTTGCTGTGTCCATGGACTATCTAGTCTCAGGTTCTTGGTTACCAAGCAGTGTCAAACATGGGTTCCTCCTGCATCAGATGGGAACAAATAAGGAGATCCACAGCCAGACATTATGCATAGACTGAGAGACCTTGGAACATCCCTAAATGGGATGTCTCCATCAAATCCCTCCCCTCAGGGTTCAGAGATCCTTCAGAAGAAGAGGCAGAAAGAGTGTAATAACTAAAGGGGATTGAGGACACCAAGAAAACAAGGCCCTTTAAATCAACATGATCGATATACATATGAACTTGTTGAGACTGAGGCAGCATGCACAGGACCTGCATGGGTCTGCACCAGATCGGATCCTGGAGCTGAAAGGAGAAATGGACATATGCCCCCTGCCTCCAACTCAGAAACCATCTCCAATTGATGACCACTTACAAATGAAAAATTCATTTTCTCCAAGGGAGTTTCACCGGGGAAACAAACTACTCTTAGGAGTAAGCTGAATGCCCAGCAGTAGATGCCAACAGAAAACAAATAGTGGCCTCTTTGGAGGTTCCTTGTCTCATAATATCATGTCAGGGCTTTTTTTGTTTTGTTTGTTGTTTCTGTTGTTTGTTTCTTTTTAATTTTTGTTTAATTTATCTTATTTAAAATTTTTATTTTATTTACATATATATTTTCAAATTTTCTTCTTTCTTTAATCTACACATACATACATACATACATATATATATTATGGCTTCCAATTTAGTGTTTTTATGTGATTGCAGAGTATGAGAATGAGTGGGTCTCTGCATCTATATCTGTTTATATTATTATTATTATTTTATTTAAAAATTTTTCATTTTATATACCAATCCCTGTTCTCCCTCCCTCCCCTTCTCCCGCCTCCCCACCTCACCACATCCCACCCCAGATCCACTCTTCAGAGAGGGTACGGCCTCCCTTGGGGAGTCAACAAAGTCTGGCATACTAAGTTGAGGCAAGACCAAGCTCCTACCCACTGTGTCAAGACTGAGCAAGGGAACGTGTTCCAAAAAGTTATTTCATGCACCTGGGATAAGTTCTGGTTCCACTGCCAGAGGCTCCCCAAACAGATCTAGCCACATAACTGTCACCCACATTTACAGGGCCTAGTTCAGTCCCATGCATGTTCCCCAGCTGACAGTCAAGAGTCCATGAGCTCCCACCAGCTTAGGTGTCTCTATGGTTTTCCCTGTCATGATCTTGATCTCACTTGCTCCTGTGATCCCTCCTCCCTCTCTTCAACTGAAGTCTAGGAGCTCAGCCCAGTACTTGGTTGTGGATCACTGCATCTGGTTCCATCAGTTACTGGATATAGGTTCTATGATGACAATTAGGGTAGTCACTAATCTGATTATAAGGGGAGGTAAGTTCAGGCACCCTGTCCACTATTGCTAGGAGTCTTAGCTGGTGTCATCCTTATGGATTCCTGGAGATTTCCTCGCACCAGGTTTCTCCCTACCCCCCTAATGGTTCATTCCCACTCCCGAGAAATCTCTTTCATTGCTCTCCCTCTCTGTCTGTCCCTCCACTTGGCCATGTCAGTCCCTCCTATTCCCATCCCCCATTCCTTCTACCCCCTCTCTGTTTACCCAGGAGATCTTAACTATTTTCCCTTCCTGGGGCCCTCCATGTGTGTCCTCGTAGAGTCCTCCTTTTTATCTAGATTCTTTGGGGTCGTGGATTGTAGCCTGGTTATTTATCCTTTGCTTTATATCTAATATCCATTTAGGAGTGAGGACATACCATGTTTGTCTTTCTGGGTCTGGGTTACCTCACTCCAGATGATTCTTTCTAGTTCCATCCATTTGCCTGCAAACTTCATGATGTCATTGTTTTTTACTGCTGAATAGTATTCCACTGTGTAAATGTACCACATTTTCTTTATCCATTCTTCAGTTGAGGAGCATCTAGGTTGTTTCCAGGTTCTGGCTATTACAAATAATGCTGCTGTGAACATGGTTGAGCAAATGACCTTGTGGTATAATTGAGCATCTTTTGGTATGTGCCCTATAGTGGTATAGCTGGGTCTTGAGGTAGGTTGATTCACAATTTTCTGAGAGACTGCCATACTGATTTCCGGAGTGTCTGTACAAGTTTGCACTCCCACCAGCAGTGAAGGAGTGTTCCCCTTTTCCCACATCCTCTCCAACATAAACTGTCTTCAGTGATTTTGATCTTAGCCATTCTGACAAATGTAAGATGGTATCTCAGTGTTGTTTTGACATACATTTCCCTGAGGGCTAAGGATGTAGAGCAATTCCTTAAATATCTTTCAGTCATTTGATATTCTGCTGAGAATTCTCTATTTAGCTCTATACCCCAATTTTTAATTGGATTATTTGGAATTTTTGATGTCTAGTTTCTTCAGTTCTTCCTATATTTTGGAGATCAGCCCTCTGTCAGATGTGGAGTTGGTGAAAATATTTTCTCATTCTGTAGGCTGTGGTTTTGTCTTGTAGACTGTGTCCTTTGCCTTACAGAATCTTCTCAGTTTCAGGAGGTCCCATTCATTTATTAATTGTTGCTCTCAATGTCTGTGCTACTGGTGCTGTATTTAGGAAGTGGTCTCCTGTGCTAATGCATTCAAGGCTACTTCCCACTTTCTCTTCTATCAAGTCCAGTGTAACTGGATTTATGTTGAGGTCTTTGATCCACTTGGATTTGAATTTTGTGCATGGTGGTAGATACTGATCTATTTGCATTTTTCTACATGTTGACATCCAGATTTGCCAGCACTACTTGTTGAAGATGCTTTCTTTTTTCCATTGCATAACTTTGGCTCTTTGTCAAAAATCAGGTGTTCTTAGGTGTGTGGATTAATGTTAGGGTCTTCAATTTGATTCCATTGATCCATGTGTCTGTTTTTATGCCAGTATCAAGCTGTTATTGTTACTATAGCTCTATAGTAGAGCTTGAGGTCAGGGATGGTGATGCCTCTGGAAGTTCCTTTATTGTACAGGATTGTTTTGACCATCCTGGGATTTTTGTTTTTCCCTATGAAGTCAAATATTGTTCTTTCGAGATCTGTGAAGAAGTGTATTGGGATTTTGATGGGGATTGCATTGAATCTGTAGATTACTTTTGGTAAGATTGCCATTTTTACTTTTACTGTGTTGATCCAACCTATCCAAGAGCATGGGATACTTTTCCATTTTCTCATATCTTCTTAGATTTCTTTCTTCAGAGACTTAAAGTTTTTATCATACAGGCCTTTTACTTGCTTAGTTAGAGTTACCCCCAAGGTATTTTATATTATTTGTGGCTATTGTAAAGGGTGAGGTTTCTCTGATTTCTTTCTCAGCCCATTTATCATTTGTATATAGGAGGGCTACTGATTATTTTTTACTTAATCTTGTATCCTGCCACATTACTCAAGGTTTTTTATCAGCTGAAGGGGTTAACTTGTAGAATTTTGGGGGTTGCTTATGTATACTATCATATCATCTGCAAATAGTGATAGTTTGACTTCTTCTTTTCCAAATTATATCCTCTTGATCTCCTTTTGTTGTCTTGTTGCTCTAACTAGAACTTCGAGTATGATATTGAATAGATATGGAGAGAGTGGACAGCCTTGTCTTGTTCCTGATTTTGGTGGAATCGCTTTGGGTTTCTTTCCATTTAGTTTGATGTTGGCTATTGGCTTGCTGTATATTGCCTTTATTATGTTTAGGTATGTTCCTTGTATCCCTGATCTACCCAAAACCTTTATTATGAAGGGGTGTTGGATTTTGGCAAAGGCTTTTTCAGCATCTAATGAGATGATCATGTGTGGTTTTTTTCCAGTTTATTTGTATGGCGTATTACATTGACACAGTTTCATATATTGAGCTATCCCTGCATCTGTGGGATGAAGCCTATTTGATCATGGTGGATGATTTTTCTGATGTGCTCTTGGATTTGGTTTGACCGTATTTTATTGAGTATTTTTGCATTGATATTCATGAAGAGATTGGTCTGTAATTCTCTTTCTTTGTTGCATCTTGCTTGGGTATCAGGGTAACTGTACCCTCATAAAAAGAGTTCAGCAATGTTCCTTCTGTTCTAGTTGTGTGGAGCAATTTGAGGAATATTGGAATTAGCTCTTCTTTGACATTCTGGTAGAATTCTGTGCTGAAACTCTCTGGCCCTGGACTTTTTTTGGTTGGGAAACTTTTAATGACTGCTTTTATTTCCTTAGGGGTTATAAGTCTATTATAATTGTTTATCTGGTCTTGATTTAATTTTGGTATGTGGTACCTATCCAGAAAATTGTCTATTTCTTTTAAATTTTGTGGAGTACAGGTTTTCAAAGTATGACCTAATAATTCTCTGGATTTTCTCAATGTCTGTTGTTATATACCCCCTTTCATTTCTGATTTTGTTAATTTGGATAGTCTCTCTTTGCCTTTTGGTTAATTTGGCTAGGGGTTTGTCTATCTTGTTGATTTTCTCAAAGAATCAACTCTTTGTTTCATTGATTCTTTGTATTGTTCTCTTTGTTTCTATTTCATTGATTTCAGCTCCCAATTTGATTATTTCCTGTCATCTATTCCTCCTGGGTGAGTTTTCTTCTTTATGTTCTAGAGCTTTCAGGTGTGCTGTTATTCGCTAGTGTGAGATTTCTCCATCTTCTTTATGTGGGCATTTAGTGCTATGAATTTTCCTTAGCACGTTCATTGTGTCCTGTAAGTTTGGGTATGTTGTGCATTAATTTTCATTGAATTCTAGGAAGTCTTTGATTTCTTTATTTCTTCCTTTAGCAAGTGGTAATTCAGTTGAGAGTTGTTCAGTTTCCCCAAATTTATAGGCATTCTGCATTTTGTGGTGTTGTTGAATTCTAACTTTAACTCATTGTGATCTGAACAGTCTCTTTGCAACATACTAACATTCTTTTCCTCTGAAACCTCTTGAGCCAGGACCTCACACTTCAAATCACCCTCAGCACCACTGTCTCCCTTGTTCCTACTGGGGTGGCCTGTTAAGGTCCACTTAGAGCATTTCAACTGCTTTTCCAAAGTCGATCTTCCTCTAAACAAAAGCATGGTCCTGCCTATTATAGTAATATCCCAGTCCCTGATACCAATTTTGTCTTAGTTATGGTTTCCATTGCTATGAAGAGATGCCATAGCCATGGCAACTCTTCTAAAGGGAAACATTTACTTGGGGCTGGCTTACGGTTTAGAAGTTCAGTCCATTATCATCATGGTGTGAAACATGGCAATATGCAGACAGGCATCGTGCTGGAGAGGTAGTTGAGCATTCTACATCTTGATCCTCAGGCAGCAAAAGGATACTGCATGCCACACTGGACATATCTTGAGCACATGAGAACTCAATGCCCACCTCCTAATAGTGACATATTTCCTCCAACAAGTCCACACCTCCTAATAGTGCTTTGGCTAAGCATTCAAACATATGAATCTATGGAGCCCATTCCTATTCAAACTACCACAAGGAGTATGTGCACTTACCAATCTTAAAACTTTATTTTAAAGGAAGAAGTCCATTATTCTCCACATACAATGGTAGGAAGTCTTCAGTGCTCTACAGCTGGTCCACAACCAATTGTTCAATGTATACTCTTTAGCCTTTATGCCAACATAATATGAATTCTATAGAAATAAGACTTTTATTTTTGAGTTTTTTTTCTTTTTCTAGGCTAGGCAATAACTGCTGTAATACATTCAAATTGTAAGGAGAGATTATAATAATATTAGTAGGATCTAGTTTTCCTCACAAGGGAAAATCACTTCTACTTTGTTGTGTGTTGTGCTGATATACTAGGACACTCAATAAAATGACTATATTAAATGCATTTCTAGCATGTTTTCAATTTATGGTGGATTTATTGGGATATGATCCAGTGTTACTTGAGAAGTATCTATATATTTATCCTTTAAGTATTCCTCATACATGACATCAATCTGGAAAGGACTAAATATGTTAAATTTAATTTTAAGAAATTTCTTTAGGTACATTAGAGTTATTGCCACTGAAACCCACAAATATTTCTATCAGTCATTTCTTCTTCAAAATCCTATTTGTTTAATTTCAGATCTAAATTATTCTGGCAAAAAATTCAGTATATAATCTTATTATCACATCATCAGTTATAATAATCATATCTTCACCTGCAACTTCTGTTATTTTTAGTGATTAGAGTCATTGACAGCAATAGTCAAGCCAAGTGAGTTAGTAAAGTACAGTTGACAGATGAAGTCAAAGTCACTCTGGTCTGTTGGGAAGATACTCAGCATCTCAATTTGCACCTCCCCAGTGAGGTTTCCTCCTGCATTTTGTTTCTTAAGAAACTTGGAAGTTGTTTAATGGTGAAGTAGGCTTCATACAGAGATGCAGCGATGGTTCAAAGTACATAAATCAATAAATGTAACCCACTATATAAACAGACTAAAAGATAAAAAACATGTGATCATCTCCTTAGATGCAGAAAAGACTTTTGACAAAAAAAAATCCAACACCTCTTCAAGCTAAAGTCCTAAAGAAATTAGTGCTGTGGGATAATGCTTTTGTGCATTGGTTTAATAAAATGCTGATTGGTTAGTAGCCAGGCAGGAAGTATAGGCAGGGTGAGCAGACTGAAGGAATTCTGGAAAGAATCAGGAGTCACCAGCCAGACACAGAGGAAGCAAGATGACAAGGCAGAACTGAGAAAAGGTACCAAGCCACGTGGCTAAACATAAGAATTATGGGTTAATTTAAGTGTAAGAGCTAGTCAGTAATAAGCCTGACCTAATGGCGAAGCAGTAAGTAAGTTTATTTGTGTCTGAGTGGCTACAGGACTGGGCAGGAGAAATTTGTCCCAGCCACAGGGCCCAGGTGGGACACAGGAAAACTTCCAGCTACAGACTAGGGATACAAGGGGCATACCTCAACATAGTAAAGGCAATTTATAACAATCCCATAGCCAATATCAACCTAAATGAGGAAAAATACAAAGCATTTCCACTAAAATCAGGAACAAGAACAGATTGCCCACTCTCTGTACAAAGATTCAATACATCACTTGAAATCTTAGCTAAAGGTGTCAGATAACTAAAGAAAATCAAGATGATATACATAGGAAAGGAAGAAGTCAAAGAATCCTTATTTACAGTTGATATGATGGCATATATATAAACACATATGTATACATATATATAAGATATATGTATATATGTGTGTGTATATATGTATATATGACCCTGAAAATTTCACCAGGAAACTCCTACAGTTGATAAACACTTTCAGCAAAGTAGGAGGCTATAAAATTATTACCTACAAATCCATACCCTTCCTATATACAAATGACAAATGGAGGATGGAATCAGAGAAACAATAAATTTAAAAATAGCCTCAAAAATATCTTGGGGAAACTCTAACCAAGCAAATGAAAGACTTTTGAATAATAAAAACTTTAAGACACTGAAGAAAGGAATTGAAGAATATATCAGAAGATGGAAAGATCTCCCATGGTCATAGATCAGGAGGATTAATATAGTAAAAATGGCCATCCTACCAAAAGCAAACTACAGATTCAATGCAATCCCCACCAAAATTCCAACATAATTCTTCACAGAATTTGAGAGGATTATTTTCAACTTCACATGGAAATGCAAAACACTCAGGATAGTTAAAACAATGCTGAATAATAAAAGAACAACTAGAGGTATGAAAAACCCTAGACTTAATTGTACTATAGAGCTATAGTAATAAAAAGAGCATGGTATTGGCACTGAAAAATAAAAAGATATGTTGATTAATAGACTCAAACTGAAGACCCAGACATAAGTACACACACCTACAGTCACTTGATTTTTGAAAAAGACGTCAAAGATACACACTAGAGAAAAGACAGCATCTTCAATAAATGGTGGTTGTCAAACCTAATGGATACATGTAGAATAATGCAAATAGGCCCATACTTATCACCCTGAAGAAAACTCAACTTCAAATCAATGAAAGACCTCAACATAAGGCAAGATACATTTAATTTGATAAAATGGAAAATGAGGAATAGTCTTGAACTCATTGGAACAGGAAAGGACTTTCTGAACAGAACACTGACAACACAGGTGCTAAGAACAATAATTAATAAATTGGACCTCATGAAATTTAAAAGCTTCTGTATGGCAAAGGGCACCATCATTCAGACAAATTAGCACCCTACAGAATAGGCAAACATTTTTACCAACTATATATCCAATAGAGGGCTGATATCAAAAATACATAAAAAAACTTTAAAAAAACTGGATGCCAAGAAAACAATTAACTCAATTTAAAGATGGGGCACATATCTAAACATAGAGTTCTTAAAAGAGGAAATACAAATCCCTGAGAAGCACTTAAAGAAATGTCTAGCATCCTTAGTCGTCAGGGAAATGCAAATCAAAACCACTTTGGGATTTCATCTTGTGTTAGTCAGAATGGCCAAGATCAATAAAACAAACGACAGCTCATTGGGTGAGTATGTAGAGTAAGATACCACTCATCCCTTGCTGGTGGGAGTGCAAACTTGTACAGCCACTATAGAAATCAGTATGTTGTTCCTCAGGAAACTGGGGTTAGATCTACCTCAAGATCCAGCTATAGCACTCTTGGCCATATACCCAAAGGACTCCACATCCTACTACAGAGACACTTGCTCAAACATGTTCATTGTTAATCTACTCATAACAGCCAGAAATTGGAAACAGACTGTCAATGGAAGAATGGGTAATGAAAATGTGGTATATTTACACAAAGGAATAATATCTAGCTGTTAAATAATATAATTCTCAGGGAAATGGATGGAAATAGAAAAACATCATCCAGAGTGAAGTAATCTAGACCCCAAAAGAAAAATAAATGTATATATTCACTCATATGTGAATGTTAGCTGTTAAGTCTTCAATAAGCAAGATACAATACATATAAGCACAAAAGTTAAGTAAAAGTAAGGGACTTAGAGGGGGCAAGGTTTGACCACCCTAAGAAAGGAAAATAGGCTAGATAATTAGAGATGGATGGTGGGGAACTAGAATGGGAAGACATAATGGGGAAGTCTAGGAAAGAAGGGGTGAGGGAAGGAGTATGAGGAGGGGCAACTAAAACTAAGGGTCATTTGAGGATTTATGTGAGAACTTAATAAGTAGATGTTTCCTAAAATATACACATATATGAAGGTGATCTGTAGCTGGAGTTTTCTCCAGTCCTGCCAGCCCCACAGACACCACAACTGCTTATAAAATAATCACTCAGAAGCTCATATTAATTAAAACTGCTCAGCCATTAGCTCAGGCCTACCACTATTTAGCTCTTACACTTAAACTCAGCCCATTTCTATTAATCTGTACCTTGCCACATGGTTCGTGGCTTACTGGTAACTTACATCTTGCTACTCATTGTGGTGGCTGGCAGCATCTCTCTACCTCAGCCTTCCCCTTCCCAGACTTCTCCTCTCTCTTTGTCCTGCCTATCCTTCCTGCCTGGCTACTGGCCAATCAGCATTTTATTTATCAATCAATCATCCACAGCAGTGATCTAAATGAAATTGCCAAATAAAAGAGGAGATAGAACCCCAACTATACATCGTGTGTCGCCAAATGAAGACTCCAGTTCTGGGAATGGGTTTCATTTAATTGATTTGTTAGCCAAAGAGGCTAAATGGGAACCCCCAAACAACCCAGTCTATTGTTAAGGCAATTAGTTCCTCTCCACAAACTAATGGTAAGGTCTTACTGCTGAAGACAATACCTGCACAGCTCACTGAACACGAAGAAGTGGGGTTGGTGCCTATCTAGAGCCTTTACCCATACTAACTAGTGTTCATGGTACTGGGAAGGCACTCTGAATTCTATCAAAGGAAGAAGGTAAATACCAATCTAGTTACAAACCCTTTTATATACAATGGCAATCTACCTGCAAGATATGCTAGTATAATAGTGTCACAAAACTTGTGAGAGTGACTAACCAATATCTGGTTGGATATAGGGTCCATTACATGAGATGGAACCCATCTCTGACATTCCTTGAGTGGCCAAGAACCTGAAAGTAGATAGGCCAGAGACCTAGGGGAAAACCAAATACTACTGTTCTTGGCATGTAGCAACAAAATGACTCCTAATGACATTCTACTATACTCATAAATTAATGTTTTCTTCAGCTTCTGCCTGAAGTAAATTGAATAAATACAGAGACTCACAGCCAGACAATAAGCAGAGAGTGAGAGACCTTACAACACTCATTCCTAAATGGTATATCTCTATCAAATCCCTCCCCTTGGGGCTCAGGGAACCTTGTAAAAAGAGAAGCAGAAAGATTGTAAGAGGTATCTTTGTGGATTTCTGGGGACCTCTCTAGCACTTTGCTTCTTCCTATTCCCGTGGGGTCTTCATTTATCATGGTCTCTTTTTCCTTGTTCTCCCTCTCTGTTCTTGATCCAGCTGGTATCTCCCACTCCCCTAAGCTCTCTTTCCCTCAATCCTTGCCCTTCATTATACCACTGGCAATGGTCGAGAGAAAGCCCAAACTGACCTACTCTGGTGATCGGATGGCCAAACACCCTAACTGTCGTGCTAGAACTCTCATCCAATGACTGATGGAAGCGGATGCAGAGATCCATGGCCAGGCCCCAGGTGGAGCTCTAGGAGTCCAATCGGCAAGAAAGAGGAGGGATTGTATGATTGAGAATTGTTGAGACCATGATTGGAAAAAGCACAGGGACAAATAGCCAAATAGTGGAAACACATGAACTATGAACCAATAGCTAAGGAGCCCCCAACTGGATCAGGCCCTCCAGATAAGTGAAACAGTTGATTAGCTTGGACTGTTTGGGAGGCACCCAGGCAGTGGGACCAGGACCTGTCCTTAGTGCATGAGCTGGCTGTTTGGAACCTGAGGCCTATGCAGGGACACTTTGCTCAGCCTGGGAGGAGGGGACTGGACCTGTCTCAACTGAATCTACCAGGTTGAGCTGAATCCCCAGGGGAGTCCTTGCCCTGGAGGAGATGGGAATGGGGGTGAGTTGGGGAGGGGGGGCAGGAGGAGGGAGGACAGGGGAATCTGTGGCTGATATGTAAAATTAAATTAAATTATAAAATTAAAAAAATTAAAAAAAAAGATTGTAAGAGGCAGAAGGGATAGAGGACACCAAGGATATAAATCCTTTTAAACACAATAGGACCAATGCAAATATGAATTTACAGAGACTGTTACAGCATGCACAGGCTAGTAATCTAAGCCAGATAAGGTCCCAGGCCTGAGTGGTAAGTTGACACAAGCCACCACCCCTAATCCAGAAGCTATTTCAAATTGATAATTGTTTGCAAATGACAGCTTATTTTTCTCCAACAGGTCTCACTAGGAATTAAAACCACTTTAAAGGGCAGGCCCCATGCCCAGCAGTTGATGGCCAACACAAAATAAACTCAATGGCATTTGGGGAAGTTATTTGTCTCATAACGCTTTATCAAGGCATTTTAATTTTTCCCTTACAGATCTTTTGAGAATTTATTATGAGTTCTGCTGTAGCAGGAAGTTTTCCTGTGTCTCGCCCAGTCCACGGCTGCTCAGATCCAAGTAAACACACAGAGGCTTATATTAATTAAACTGCTTGGCCATTAGATGAGGCTAACTACTGACTAGCTCTTACACTTAAACTCAGCACATTTCTGTTAATCTATATGTCGCCACATGTTCCATGGCTTTACCTGTGTGCTATTACATGCTGCTCCTTGGACGGCGGGCTGGTGTCTCCTGATTCAGCCTTCCTCTTCCCAGCATTCTCCTTGTCTGCTTATCCTGCCTATACTTCCTGCCTGGCTACTGGCCAATCAGCGTTTTATTAAACCAGTGTACAAAAGCATTATTCCACAGCATTCTGCTTTTGTATTCTTAAGGGATTTCTGTGGGTGTGAACATGTGTGTCTCTCTGTCTATGTGTTTCTTGAGCTTTTTCTTTGGCTCTTTCTCTTCTATTTGTTTGTTTTGACCAATTCTGGTTTTTGTTTTTATTTAATTTAATTTTATTATTAATTATTTTTGATGCATGTTTGTATCCTAATGAGAGAGAGAGAGAGAGAGAGAGAGAGAGAGAGAGAGAGGAGAGAGAGAGTAGATTTGGGTGGATGGGGAAGTTGGCAGCATGTGGGGGGAGTTGGGAGAGGAGAAATCATAATCTGAGTATATTGCATTAACAATCTGTTTTCAAAAAAATTTCAAACACAAATAATAAAACACCACAAAACTTCATACACTAAATCATTTTATACTAATCTGGAGTAGTTTATGTAATTCATTTTATCTTGAGCTAAGGTGTTATCTTTGGATTTAAATACCAATGTATGACAATGGGGGAGATAATTTTCTAGTCCATTATCCCTTTGCATATCAATACAACCAACCTGAGACATTAGGTTTGCACTAAAACAATGAAGTCAGGGCACCTATGACAAAGTAGGTTGAGAAAATACAAAGTAAAGGGCAAGCATTGAGTCCTTCTCAAGAGGCAAGCAGCCAGGGTTACACCTGGTTGTTGGGTGTACAGAACCCAAAGGAAAGATGTAGGTTACCAATACCATATTATTTTACACTGGAATAGACATTTCACCTGTTACTTTTAAGCCAAATTTGAGACACAGAACCCAAATAACTTGATCAGACTCTGGTGCCTTACTCTGCTCTCCAACCTGCTGACAAAGTTTGGCCTCACTCTTCCCATTATCATGATTGGAATTTCTTTTCGGTTGGCAAATAATGACTAGAATAGGAGTCACAAGGTCTGTGTTCAATTTATAACTCTGACACTCACTTGTTGGTAACATGAAGAAATTGTTTAGAGTACACATTGCAAAGATGTACTTTCCCACCTATAAAAAGAAGATAATAATCCTTGACCAGCTCAGGGAACCATTGTAGGGATAAAAATCAGTAATTGAAGGAAAGTGCTTTGAAAATAATAAAGCCTGGGCCAGAACAATGGCTCAGCAGGTAAAGGTACTTGCTGCCAATCCTGATGACCTGAGTTTGATCCTAGGAACACACATGGTAAAAGGAGAGAGCCATTTCCTACAAGTTCTCTTCTGATCACCACACACAGAGATGCATGCACATACCCCTCAACCAAAACAAATTAAAAATTAAAGAAAATAATAAAGCCTATGTGTTGTAAAATGTAAGAGACCATTTTTCTTACTCAAAAGTGTTTATTGAGAACACACTATTTGGGAGCCTCTGTTCTGATATTGTTTTTTAAAAAAGCAAAATCCCATATTTGCTATTTTCTTTAAATTTCAATTCTGTCATTTGAGTTAAAAGATAACAGTCAGTCAGTGGTAAATAAAGGTATAATGGCATTATGTTAAAGAGGGAATGTGATTGGCAATGCCAAAAAGTATTGATTAGAAAGAAAAAAAGAAAAGGTAATGTATGGGTTGGAAATGTGATCAGTTTTTATATAGGCGTTATGGGATTATCCAACTACTGTATGGAATGAAGGAACACAGTAAGCTTCAGGCAATGATTTTGTTCTAAGTACAAAATATGAGTAGTTTCCAAGAGCTTATGGAGAAGCTTTGAAAATTCTCTAAACTATCAAGGAAGTTCTAGAATATGTCTCTAGGTAAAGCAAGTGATCTTAAGAGCTATGAGACAGATGTTGTAATCTCACATTGGCCTACATGTTTGGCTGCAACTGGCTCCACATAATGATATCCTTTCCAAATTTCATGCAAGTGCTTCTTGTTGGCAAACTCTATACTAAATTAATTGAGGAGAGGGAATTCTGACAAATATAGTTCTTAATTTGGTACTATTTTGTTGGTAGACACAATCCAGAATACTAGGAACTACTTTAGGCTGTGTAACGAAGTCTTTCCTACAGGCCTTTCACAAACGTTTGTTGTGCTGGCTAGTCTTATGTCAACTTGACACAAGCTAGAGTTATTGGACAGAAGGAAAACTCAATTGAGAAAATGCCTCCCAAAGATCTACCTGTAGAGCATTTTCTTAATTAGTGATTAATGGAGGAGGGGTTAGCCCATTGTGAGTGATGCCATTCCTGGGCTGGTGGTCCTGTTTTCTATAACAAGCAAGCTGATCAAGCCATGGGGAGCAAGCCAGTAAACAGCACCACTCTATGGCCTCTGTTTTAGCTTCTGCCTCCAGGTTCCTACCCTGTTTGAGTTCCTGTCCCGGCTTTCTTCAGTGATTACTACAATGTGGAAGTGTAAGCCCAATAAACCCTTTCCTTCCCAACTTGCTTTTTGGACATGGCGTTTCATCACAGCAATAGAAACCCTAGCTAAGATACTTGTCCAATGTATATTACACAAAGACACGCAGATAAGGAATAAAGGGCTGAAATTTAGCCTGCATTCTAATAACCAAGCCTTCCTTGGGTTCTAGTATGGAGTTGTGTCAAGGGTGTCTTTTTTCAACCAGTTCTTGAGGTTGTTCTTTTGTATAGTTCATCATTCATGCAGCTATTCATCTTTTTTTTTTTGTAATTTGCACCGTATCAAAATGTTCTGGCAATGCCCTGCTCTCTTAGAAGATAATAATCATTAGGTGAGATGTGACTTGAGCTATGAAAGGACATGTCTGTCTCATCTCACTTGTAAGAATATTGGGGGGAAAGTAGGTTCTTCAGTAGCTTTCTCTGTGTTGTGCTAACTAGCTGCATGATTAACAGCTTTGGCTAATGAGGGTTACTGATTGGTCGACCAACTGGTATACTAACGAAATTTCTGATTGGTTGCCTTACAAATTGACAGAGTGAATGGCAAACTGACTTAAGTGACAGGATGACTTTGGATTTCCCAGTTGAGTGACTAGATGACTGATTTCTTATTGGTCTATTGGACAAGCTTTCTGTCTGTCTATCTGATTAGCAGTCTGGCAGACTAGTTCCATAGTTACCAGTTTCTGTCCTATAAATGATTAATAGGCCACTAAATGAACTGTTTCACTGATGTACAAATTTTCTGATGGTTTGACTAACTGACCTACTGGCTGAAAGTCATCCTGGCTGATAGTTTTCCCCCTGTCTTTCCAATGGATGAGTTCTCAGTCTGACATTCTGACTGGCAGGCTCTTCAACTGGGTGTGGAAATGGTTGACTAGCCAGGTAATATTTTGTCTAAAAATTTTCAGCCATGGGGTCAGTCATGTGCAGACAGATGTGTGAAAAAGGAAGAATAACAATACCAACAATTCAAAATAGCTCATCATGCAGATGAAAGAGGAAGGTAAGCTGACGACAAGCAGAAAGAGAGTGGACTTGACAAAGCTTTCTCTGGGGAGCTTGGGAAAAACATCTTTGAGACAAAATCAATCCATTAATAATGAGGCATGAAATTAATGCTAGCTCTAAACTGCTTGAGATACAACACTCATTGCTCGGCTTGATCGTTAACAAGGAAAATAGCAGATGACACTTGGATAATAAAAGACACAGTAAAATATCAGGAATGGCCATAAAGAAGTCACTTATTGAGCCAGAATGATAAGGACTGAGAAGGCACAAATCCCAGGGCCCATGGGTTAAGCCCCAAGCACTTACTCATCAAGGAGCCCAATAAGAATCCAGAGCTGTGCTTGTTTTCTAGGACATTATTTACTCCTTGTTCTCTGACTAACCTAAACTGCCAAGTCTTTGAAGTTTCCTTTTCTCCAAATGTGCTTTGACTTTATACTAAGAAATACCAACTGGAAATTTATATACTCATTGTAAATTTTGCCAACCCTAATGCCAGCTTATTCCTTCATACCCTACTAAAGGAACAAGTGACTGTGATCTTTTGCATCATCACAGCTATTAAACAGGGGTTCCAATTAATGAAATGTTAGCTTAGTGTAGAATGGCAGTGGGCTATGATGTTATCTGATATGGAGAAAACTCCAACTCTTAGGCAGTTAAACTAGGAAATAGAGAGGAGGTGGTTATCAGTATTACCAGAATCTGAAAAGTTGCTAGGGAAAAAAAAAAAGATGAGGGCACCTGTGACAGACTATTTGAAATTGATTTCTATTCATAGAAGACTTAAGCATAAGCAGCTGTAACCTGCAAGAGTCCCTGAAATTTCTTTAATTGATTCTATATTCCCTTTTTAAAAAACTGAATATCATATTATCTTATTGTTCAAGGTTTCTGGCACAAATCTTTAAAATAAACTTCCACACTAGAAGAAACGAGTGAATTTCTCCTAACCAAGACTGATATAATGTTTATACATAGAAACTCTCCATTTCTTCATCTTCTGCAAATTTCTTTAGAATACAACCATTCTGCAATGAAAACGGTTCCGTCTTTTCTACTCCATTTGTTTTGTTTTAAAACAAAAATTTTCTGTATAGTCCACAATGATCTTCCTGCCAGGATTACAGATATGTACAACCAAAACTAGCTTCTACTTACACACTTGTAAGTTAACAAAAGCCTGGTCTGTTTACTCCCATATATCCCATGAGTTTCTAAGCAAATATCAGAAATGGCCTGCTTTGCTGACATGTATCTGCTAATATTGATACAGCATTTTCCCATTCTTTTTCAAATTTTGATTCCTTGCACTGAGAATTATGGAAACTGTTACTACCTCAGTCTTTGAAATGAAGTAACAGAGATTCAGGAAAAGGAATCTTGAGTCTAAAGCCACACAGTAATCAAGTTAGGACTATACACATTCTTCCTGAATTGTAAACCTAGTTTTCTTCTTTGTTTTCTCAAATGCTTAAAGTGTCACTCTTTGAGCCTACCCCAGGGGATGTACATGAAACATATTGTGACAAGTAAAGAAAATATTTTAAGTTCTCCATTGATTTCTGCTTCTAGGAAGATGCAGCAATTTTTCCTATTTCTTATATTAATGGAAACTAAAAGCCCTGGCTGCTTTGTTGTTGCTGTTGTTTGCTTGGTTAGTTGGTTTTGATCTTTGTGAGTGATAGGCCAGCATTCTATGACTAAGTGCCCTTTCTAGCACAATCCTGAAACTTTCATATAAACAAACAAAAAGATTAAATGGAGAGAGAAGAAAGTGGTCAGTCAAGGGACATTGAAATCTGAGAAGCAACAGAGTGATGATTCCCCCAGGTTTTCCTTATATTCATTGATTTAAGACACTGTGTTGAAGATGAATCCTTTAATCCAGCAAAACTAATGGGAACAAATAGAAAATATGATGCAACAAAACCTTGCTGTATCTAGGAAGAAAAACACAGGCAGACTATTCTATCAATGCATCAAATTTTAAATGATAAATAATTCTACTGCAATCAGAGAATTCAATAAAATCAGTTTACATTGGCAAATTTATTAAGTATTAGTAAGGGTTGTTTAGAAAAAAGGTTGTGATACTGGTGTAGATGGTTGGATAGATATAGACAGATTAGATTGATAGAGAAGATAGAATTTTAACATTTTTCATATTATTTTCTTAATTATTTGGGAATTTCACATAATGCATCCCAATCATCCCCACCTTCCAGTCCTCCCAGGTCCACTCCCATCTTTATGGCCTCCCCCTAAAAAAGATTAAAAAAACCAAGTCCAACTTATGTTGTCCCCATAGTCACTGGAGCATAGTCAAACTCCTGGAGACCCGTCCCTCAAAGAAAAGTGAGTCCTTCACCACTCCACCCCTACCAGTAGCCATCTATTGTGGAGAGCTACACTTCAGCATCCTTACTGCACCTTTAAAGAGTTTCTCTCTCTCTCTCTCTCTCTCTCTCTCTCTCTCTCTCTCTCTC
>CABHPR010112358.1:0-12142 GCA_902168415.1 Peromyscus melanophrys | reverse complement strand
ACACACACACACACACACACACACACACACACACACACACACACACAAAGAAGCAACAAGAACCCAGGAGGGAACAGGTAGCTGAACAGTTATCCCCAAAGTGCCTCACATCCACATCCCTAGGCCCTGGGAACATGTTGCCTCAAACAGCAAGAGGGACCTGCAGCTGTGATTACAGGTGTTAGGAGGATGATGACTCTGCATTGTCCAGAGAGTCCGGGTCACAGCATGGTGTCTCAGCCACCGAGGGCAGCGGGAGGGAGAAGAGGGAGACCCAGGTGGCCAGTGAGGCCCTGGAAAGCCAAGAGAGGGGCTGCAAAGGGGGAGGGAAAGGACACTAGATGGAATTGCTGCCTTGGCTCTGCTGTGGACAGGGGCAGAGAAGTCGAGGGGGCCATGAGCACCTTCATGAAGAACAAGATGGAGACCAACAGAAGACAGGGAAACTGCAAGCCACGGCTACAGAGGTATCAAGTGGAGCCCCTCCACAACCTTACCCAGCACAGGGAGGAAAGAGCATGCTGGAGCAGCAAGCAGGCCAGTGAGGAAGGAAGAGGGAAGTCGGAGACTTCTGGGTACCACCAACAGCATGCATCTCTGCGGGAGGGTGTCCCAGCTGCACCCCACTGAGTGGGTGGGTGGCTTTAAGCAAGTGTGGCTCACACAGGGAGAGGAGGGATGTGGGGGGGGGGAGGGGGGCGTTAATGGAGAACGGAGTAGTCCAAGTGAGGAGGACTGAGACTCAAGGAGGTGGATAGCGTGTAACCGCAGGGCTTTGTGACCGGACAAGACCATTATATTCAGGAGGACAGAGGCAGAGAGAGAGAGGTGGAAGAGGGGCTGCCTGAGGGGTGTGTTCACAGTCCAAAGTACAGGGTGATGTAGTTCTGGTAACAGCAATGTGGGATGCATTACTGTCCCACAGAGATGGTCTAACCATGATGAGACTTTAAAAGTCTCCAAATGGCCAGGTGTGGTGGCAAAGTCTTTAATGCCAGCACTCTGAAGGCAGAAGACAGGCAGACCTCTGTGAACTCCAGGCCAGCCAGGGCTACATCGTGAGAGCCTGTCTCAACACTGTTAAAACAAAACAAAAGAAGTAAACTGATTTTTGACAGAATATTTGATGTAACCAAAACTACTACAAAACTACCATAAGAACATTTTTTCAGTGTTTCTGGGGCCTTGCATGTGTTATACAAGTACTCTACCACTGAGCCACACCCCAGCCCCTCACTGGGGGATTCTAGGCAGGTGCTCTACCACTGAGCCACACCCCAGCCCCTCACTGGGGGATTCTAGGCAGGTGCTCTACCACTGAGTCACACCCCAGCCCCTCACTGGGGGATTCTAGGCAGGAGCTCTACCACTGAGCCACACCCCAGCCCCTCACTGGGGGATTCTAGGCATATGCTCTCCCCTGAGCTACACCCCAGCCCCTCACTGGGAGATTCTAGGCAGGGGCTCTACCACTGAACCACACCCCAGCCCCTCACTGGGGGATTCTAGGCAGGTGCTCTACCACTGAGCCATCCCCAGCCCCTCACTGGGGGATTCTAGGCAGGTGCTCCACCACTGAGCTACATCCCAACCCTCTTTTTACTTTTTAAAACAGGTTGTTAGTATGTAGCCTAAGCTGGTGTCAACTCACTCTGTAGCCCAGGCAAGCCTAAAACTTTAAATCCTCCTGCCTTAGCCTGCACTACCCCCTCAACTGACCTCAATGAACTTTTCCTGAGCCAGACACCAGCTAAGAAAGCAGGGCCAGGAGAAGCCCGGCCCACAGTGTGATGAATCTGGGCTGTTCTTAGGCAGGAAACAGACCCTAGAGATAACTCCCTACTCTGTCTGCTGCCATTGAATTCTATACCAAACACAGGATGCAGACTGTCCCCAAGGGTCACAGAACAGCCCAGAAAAGAATCATGCCTTTGTCATACATGGCCAGACATGGGGAAGAGAAAATCCCTGTGAAGGAAAACTATCCCAGGACGTAGATTCTCCCGGGAAATGCTTTTCAAAAAAAGTTCCAACAAAACTAGTAAGTCTCTGGGCACTGCGGTGTGCACCTTTAATCTCAGCACTCAAGAAGCTGAGGCAGGAGGATCACCAGGTGAAAGCCAGCCTGGGCTACTGAGCTCCTGTCTTTAAAATCCACAAAAGCGGGGAAGAGTGGAAGAATTGCCTCAGTCCCAGAACCCTCATGGAGTCTCCCAACCTCCTGTAACTCCAATTTCATGGGACATGTTGTCTTCAAGCCTCTGGCATGCATGTGATCTACATAAACTCACGTAAGCATACACATATACACATATATAAGAATAATAATTATTTTTAAAGCCAGGAGAGGAGATGGAGAGATGGCTCAGCCTTTAAAAACACTGGCTGCTTTTTGCAGAGGACCTGGGTTCAGTTCCCAGCACCCACCAGTGACTCATAACCATCTGTAAGTCCAGTTCCAGGGGATCTAACGCCCTCTTCTGACCTTGGCAGGTACCAGACATGAATGTGGTGCGTATAAATATGTGCAGGCAAACACTCATGCATATAAAAGAAAGTAAATAAATCTTTTAAAGTCTTAATTATATGTAAGTCAGGAGTGGTTGTTTGTGACTGGAATCCCAGCACTAGGGAGGCAGAGATAAGTGGATGCCTGCAGCTGACTGGTCAGTCAGCCTGGCTGACTTGGCAAGGTCCAAACCAGTAAGAGACTCTGTCTTAAGAAAACAAAGTGGAGCTGGAGAGATGACTCAGGAGTTAAGAGCACTGGCTTCTCTTCCAGAGGACCAGGGTTCAATTCCCAGCAATCACATGGCAACTGTCTGTAACTTCAGGTCCAAGGAATCAGGCACCCTCACACAGACATACATGCAGGCAAAAGACCAACGCATGCAAAGATAAAAATAAATCTTTAAAAAATTAAGAAAACAAAGTGTACAGCTCCTGAGGAATGATATCTAAGGTTGTCCTCTTGTTTACACACACACACACACACACACACACACACACACACACACACACACCATCAAAAACATTCCTTCCCTTTGCAGGGCTCCTTCCTTCCCACTTTTCTTTCCAGAAGTATCTTTTGCTGCACAGCAGAGCCCCAGGCTGTCCCCCGACCTTGCCTCGCTCACCTGTATGAAGCTGGAGCCCATCAGTGTCCTGACTGGGTCTTGAGGAGCAGTGTATGGAGGCAGCGGCCACTGAGGGCAGGCACTTGACACGAAGACCCAGGAAGAAAGCCTCTGCACAGCTTCGGAGGTGGTCCAGCAGGGGGCATCCCAGCAGCCCCTCACTCAGATCTAGGTGAATAGAGAGACACAGCAGCCTGCTGGGACCTCCTGCCCAGTGAGCCTCGCTCAAGCTGGCCCCTTGGGTGAAAAAGGCCAGTTTCCTGACAGGGCAGGGATCACAGTCCTCTGTGATAACTCAGGGTGGGTGAAGGCATCTAAGAGGACCAGAAGAGGGCAGCTGGCATAGCTGGAAGCTAACAGGTCCCAGGCCAAGAGAACGGTAGCCTGGCTACGGCAGAGGGACACCAGCTGGCAGTGGTGAGCCAGGGTATCTGGAGCAGGGAAGAGCTGCTGGAGGAGGGGCATAAGCTCACTGTATGCTACTTGGACAGGGCACAGATCTAGGATGGAAGTAAGGAGTGAGTGGCTGCAGGGTCCCCAACACTGCTGGGGCTGGGGCTCAGTTGATAGAATGCTTACCAAGCATGCACAAGACTGTGGATTCCATCCCCATCACTGCACACACTGGGCATGGTGGTGCACACCTGTAATCCCAGCACTCAGGAGGCAGAGGCAGGAGGGTCAGGAGTTTAAGGTCATAGTGAGTTCAGGGCCAGCCCAGAGGAAGGGATGGAGAGATGCCTCAATGGCTGAGAGCACATACTGCTCTTGGAAAGGACCCAAGTTCAATTCCCAGCACCCATGTTGGGCAGCTCACAGCTGCTTATAACTCCAGCTCCAAGGGGATCAGACATCTCTGGCCTCTGAAAGCACATGTACTCCCCTGCACAAAGCCACTCACAGACACAAATACACATATTAAAAATAAGAAAGGATGGAAAGCAGGAAGGGAGGGCAAAAGACAGGTCTTAGGCCCACCCTAGCCCTCCTACCCAGACCCAACGGATGACATGGACAGAGGGGCTGGACTCTAAAGTGGCCATGAGCAGTCTGCGGGCTGTGGGATGCAGGGCAGCAGGTACCACAGTACCTGTGGCACTCTGGTCCTAAGTAGCAGGGAGGAACTGTTGGAGAACCCAGGCTGATCACTGAGGAGCCATTCCAAGGGCAGGACAAAGCAGAGTATGACAGTGTCTCAGAAAGAAGGTGCCCTCTGTCCTCTATGACAAAGCTAATAGTCACAAGTGCCCTGTGTGTCCCTCTGCCGGCTAGGGCCCTCCTGACTCTGGTAGACTGAGAATACAGGGCCAGCTTGTCCCTCCTGCCTCTCTGCACCTGGCTGAGCCATATTCTCAGCCCCGGTTGCCCCACTTCCTCTAGTGTCTGCCTGATGAGGAGAGCTGCAGGATTCACTGGGGACCCCCAAGTCCCCTCCTTGCCCAGTGCAATGTCTTCTAAGAGATCATGAGGCCAGTTGGATTTGCTTTCACATCCCACCTCGTCCAGAATCTAGCTCTACCACCAGCTGACAAGCCAGCAACATCTCCAACCTCAGCTTTCAGCCTGTGAAATGAGGGGCCCCTGCCCTCACCACCCACAGAGACGCCCCCCAGCACCCAGCATAGGCGTAGGGCAGTGTAGGTTATGACCAGGTCATGACCAGGACTATGAGCACACACCTAAATGACCCATACAGATAGAATGGGGAATCCTAAAAAGGGAAGCCACTTTGTCCCACCCGAGTACCCAGCAGACCCCAAGCCATCTCTTTCAAGTTACCTCTGCCTGGGGCTCTTTCTTACTGGGAGATTCTAGGCAGGTGACCTACCACTGAGCCACACCCCAGCCCCTCACTGGGGGATTCTAGGCAGGTGACCTACCACTGAGCCACACCCCAGCCCCTCACTGGGGATTCTAGGCAGGTGCTCTACCACTGAGCCACACCCCAGCCCCTCACTGGGGGATTCTAGGCAGGTGTTCCACCACTGAGCCACACCCCAGCCCCTCACTGGGGGATTCTAGGCAGGTGCTCCACCACTGAGCCACACCCCAGCCCCTCACTGGGGATTCTAGGCAGGTGACCTACCACTGAGCCACACCCCCAGCCCCTCACTGGGGGATTCTAGGCAGGTGCTCTACCATTGAGCCTTGATTGCTGAGCCAAGCCCCCTCCCAGGAGTCCTGATAGCTCCAGCCCAGCTCTCCTACCTATGGGCTGCAGGTAAATGTGTTTCCGGGCCAGGCTCTGCTTCCGGAGCTGCAGGGAAGCATAAAAGGTTTCAAAATCCTCAGGGGCCTCTGGGCGACTCAGGAGCCAGTCAAAGGCTGAGTGGATGAGCAGTGTGCTGAAGAGGGTCCGGTGAGGGTTGTAGGCTTCAGACAGGAAGAGTCTCTCCGATGGGGAGAAGGCTGAGGTATAGAGCTGCTTCAGAGCCAGATCGCAGGAGATCAGGGCATCCTTCAGGGCCCGGGGCCCGAAGCTGAACTCCTGAGGTGGTCTGCACTGCAGCATGGTGTGTGTGTGGCCCCTGGCCACTCCCTGGAGCTCCTTTTCTGGCCCATGAATCTCCCAGGGGACAGCCACGGTCTCTTCCAGAACCTTCCCTCAGGCTGATGGAGTAGCTGCTCAGGGCTCCCAGGAGACGGACACTGAACCGAGAGACCGTGTAGCTCAGTTCTGCCTTGTGCTGGAACTTCTCCGCTGACACCCTGCAGAGGACACATGAGGCACCATGGTCACTGTCCTGAGCACAAATGACTGTCTCTCAGACAAGAGGCAGTTTTCTATGAACTGGAGTCAGAATGACACCATCTACGCTAGGAGGTGGCATCCCCCAGCCAGGTCAGAAGGGATGTGTGGGTGGGTGGGTAGGTGCGTGCATCCATGCACGCGAGCCTGTGGAGACCAGAGGTTGACATCAAGTCTATCACTCTCCACCTTACTTTTGGAAAAAGAGTCTCTCACTGACTGAACCTGGAGCTTAGAACCTCAACCAAGCTGACTGGTTAACAAGTCCACAGACATGCCACCTCAGTTTTTCGTATGGGTGTCGAGGACCCAAACTCAGATCCCCAGGCTTGTGTAACAAGTGCTCTCTACCCACTGAGCCATCTCCCCACCCCAGAACTGAACTGAGAGGCGCCCTATTTCCTCATAGAGGTGTATTTCCACAGGACCCCAATTCTGTTTTGTAAAGAAGGCGTCTACCCTTCAAGGCTAGGGGGGTGCCTTCAGAAAGCCGGAGGCTGCTCCTCCCGCCTTTTACACTCACAAAAATTCACCCTGCTCCCTCAAGGAGGTGCTGAGACCTTCCTTCCAAACCATAGCCTTCCTTTCAAGAGCGCTTCGTGCACCCAGGGGCTGTCCTCTGGGGAGGAAGGCAGCCCGGTGTCTCCCAGACCCTGGTTTCTAGACTATTAGTAAGGCTCTCAGACACACATCTAACAGTCAAGAGCCAGCATGGGTGCGGGACACAGCGAGCTGTAACTGGAGGCCAAGTGGACAGGCGGAGGGGGGGCGGGAAGGGGCGGAGGGGCTGCAAGCTGCTGTGGTCACTGTCAACCAGAGTCCTGCCTGGGAGTGAGGGCTGTCCCGTGAGTGCCTTCATCGGGTCATGCTTGACTCCGGCAACAGGCTGCTTTGGGCTTCATTTTGCATCTCAGAGTGGTCAGCTCAGGCATGATGCTGCTTGCCTTTCCTCCCAAGCACGGTCAGCTCCCAGAGGGGAGGAGGCATGCAGCCCCAGAGGCCCTGCAGGCTGCTAAGCACCTGACTCCTCACACATCTCACCAACCTATTTTTGTTTCCGGATGCCAATCACACCACCTACTTAAGACTCCTTGCTCTGCCCCAGACCTGCTCACAAACACAGCACCCCAAGCTAAGCCAGGAGCTGTGCCTCTGAATTACCCCTCAAGGTTGTAGGTACTTCATCTTTCCTTCCTTCCTTCCTTCCTTCCTTCCTTTCTTCCTTTCTTTCTTTCTTTATTTCTTTCTCTTTCTTTCTTTCTTCCTTTCATTGCTAGAGATGGAACCTGTGTCCTGATACAGGCTAGGTAAACCCTATCCATGAGCCATACCTATAACCCCTCACGGGGGGATTCTAGGCAGGTGCTCTACCGCTGAGCCACACCCCAGCCCCTCACTGGGGGATTCTAGGCAGGGGCTCCACCACTGAGCCACACCCCAGCCCCTCACTGGGGGGTTCTAGGCAGGGGCTCTACCACTGAGCCACACCCCAGCCCCTCACTGGGGGATTCTAGGCAGGGGCTCTACCACTGAGCCACACCCCAGCCCCTCACTGGGGGATTCTAGGCAGGGGTTCTACCACCGAGCCACACCCTTTGTCTCGGAATTACCCCTTCTGCAACTTGAAATGGTCTATGTGTTATTTCTCTGGAGTAGCCCAGGAGGTTCTACCTCACAGCTTCCTCAAGAGGAGAAAAGAAGGGAGGCCCTGGTATCACAGGCATTCTGAATCACTCTGGTGAACATCTTATCTACCTCATCTGCCGTTCTGAAAATCCCTCAGGAGCTGGGTGGTGGTGCACATCTTTAATCCCAGCACTCAGGAGGCAAAGACAGGCGGATCTCTGCGTTCCAGGCCAGTCTGCTCTACAGAGCAAGTTCCAGGACAGCCAGGACCACACACAGAAACTTCTGTCTCAAGGGAAAAAAAGGAAGGAAGGAATGACGGAGGAAAAGAAGGAAGGGAGAGAGGGAGGGAGGGAGGGAGGGAGGGAGGGAGGGAGGGAAGGAGGGAGGAAGGAAGGAAGGAAGGAAGGAAGGAAGGAAGGAAGGAAGGAAGGAAGGAAGGAAGGAAGGAAGGAAAGAGAAAATCCTTTGGGATCTGTGGAGGCCCAAATTACTTAGGGTCTGAGAATCTAGGCTAGCTTTACCCAGTAGGGCTACATAAGGGGATGATTTGACCATGGATGTGGTTACCAGGTGTTTGGAAGGGTCTACACTTGGCTGTATGGTGTACTTTGATCTAGCAAGGGGGAGATCTTTTACCCCGCCCCTTGGCATTGTTATAAAAAGACCTTTTGAATAAATGGAAAAGGCCATTGGGTGTATGACCCAGGTCTTCCCGAAGCTATCCTGTGTTTCTGTCTTTCTTCTTGTTATGTAGGTCTCTCTTCCTATCTAATATTTTCTTATCCCTCTCTCTTCTTCATAGGAACCCTTGAAAAGGTGGGAGCTGGCCTCCCACAGGGACCATTTTGTGTGTGTGTGTATGTGTGTGTGTATGTGCGTGTGTGTGTGCATATGTGTGTGTGCATGTGTGTGTATGTGTGTGTGTGCATGTGTGTGTATGTATGTATGTGTGTGTATGTGTGTGCATGTGTGTGTGTGCATGTGTGTGTGTATGTATGTATGTGTGTGCATGTGTGTGTGTGTGTGTGTGTGTGTGTGTGTGTGTGTGTGTGTGTGTACTTGCACACCTGGAAGCCAGATTTCAATGTCAGGTGTCCTCCTCAGTCATGTTCCACGTTATCTTTTGAGGCAGGGTCTCTCACTGAACTTGTAGCTCACCAATTCAGCTGGACTGGCTGGCCAGTGAGCTCTGAGGATCCTCCCGTTTCCACCTCCCCACAACAGTGCCATGGTTACAAATGTGGACCGCTATACCTGCTTTCATGGGGTCTAATACCCACTGAGCTATCTCCCCAGCCCAAGACCATTTTTAATCCAACACTTCGTTCAACCTCTATGACAAGCTTAAAGTGTGGTTATCAGTATTCACCCATCTTATTGCCAAATAAACTGAGGCTTGGAGAGGCGAAACCAACTGTCCAGGGTTGCACAGCTTCCTTGGATCCTGACTGCTGATTTAGTTCCCTCTAATCTTGACTTGTGGACCCTCTCCCACTCATAGGGTCTTCCCTGTGAGCATCCGGTTCCCCTCTTACCACCACACATAACCAGTCAGAGTCTTTGCTGCTGCCAAAAGCCCCACTCAGGCAAAACCACAGAAAATGAGAAGAGTTTGTTGTTGGTGAGGCAGGGTCTCACTATGTAGCCCAGGCAGGCCTGGATTAAGTCTCCTGCCTCAGCCTCATAAGGGCTGGGGTTACAGGCATGTTCCACACACCCAGCTCACCAGAGCTTGCTTTTTACCAAATGTTCACTGGCTCGGCCATGTTCATCCCAGTACCAGCTGTTTCAGTTCTGTCCCCTGCCTCCTACTCAGGAGGGCTGCTCGTGTACCCCCACGCATGCGCAGAGCACCTTCACGGGAGGAAGCCCAACCAGAAAATCACCCCGGTGTTCTGCTCCATGCGGAGCACCATGGGGCAGCCCCCACCCTGGCCCAGGGCTTCGAGGAATGGAACACACACCAGCTCCAGATGACACTGGATGGATGCTACATGTTGTGCCTGCAACATGTACTTGGGTGGCTGGGGCAGGAGGATCACCACGAGTTTGAGGCCAGCCTGGGAGACCCTATCTCCCAATAAAACAAAAAGAAAACAAAAGCAAGACCAACAGGTAAGAAAACAAATAGTCTCAGAGCATGATGGGATATGGGATGGGGGGTGAGGACCACCTCCCAACGGGGACTGGAAGCTGGGTCTGAGTTGGGCACCAGAGTAAGCAAGTCTCTCTGTCCCTTCTCATGTCTTTTTCTGGGGCCTGGTGGCCTGGATGTTTACACAGACAGCATTTCCTCTCAAACAGCCCTTGTGGCCATATCATCGGCTGGGGTTCTTAGAAGATGCCCCCATCCCCACTCTTGGCCACTACCTCAGTCTTTCTGTCTTGTGTGTCCAGTCTTCATAAGGCCACACACTTCACGTAGAGACAGAAGCTGCAGGAAGTGGTCCTAGCAGCCGAAGCAGCCACAGAAAAAGCTGCAGGGACTGTGAAGGGCCACCCCACACCTCCTGCCCACCCTCTCAGCCATTCCGACCGTCCTCAGAATCAAACGTCCAAGATGGCCCCGAGCTGTCCTCTGTGTCTGTCATGGTCTGTCGCCATCCCCTGCTAATCATCATGACAGTGGCTGCCCCGCAGCCTGCCCATGTCCCGCGAGCCTTGAGACCTCAAAGAGCTAGGGATACTGCCATTTCAGATAGGGAAAACGAAGCTCAGAAACACTCATGATTGGTCATGGGTCACAGGGAGACACAGGAGGTCCTGGTGTCCAAGCCATGAGCTCCCTGCAGTTCTCAACCTGTGGGTCATGACCCCCATAGATCACCTATCAGACGTTCACATTACAATTCATAACAGCAGCAAAATTACACTTATGATGTAGCAGCAAAATAATTATGTGGTTGGTGCTCTCCACAACATAAGGAACTGTATTAAAGGGTCGCAGCATAAGGAAGGTTGAGAACCACTGTCCTAGAGGACGGCTCCAAAGAAATGGTTTCTCTCCCCTGCTGCTTTACCTAGATTCCTTCTCTCTGTGGTGCCTCCCACTCTGTCCTGTTTTGCTCAAACCCTGGGGCAGCATGCATGTCCTTGCTCAGGCTCTAGCTCCCCAGAGAGGCAGCTTGAGGTGGCCAAGATAAGGTCGCCCAACTCCAGCATACTTGTTCACCTCCCTTATTTATATTTTTATTTTGAGACAGGGATTTATCATGTAGTTTGGGCTGGCCTCGAACCTGCAGTAATTCTCCTGCCTTAGCCTTCCAATGGCTAGAATTACAGGCTTGCCTCACCATATCCAGCAGATGCCTGCCCTTTGAACAAGAACCAAGCTTGCTCCTTATTATTCCGGAGACTACAAAAACGCCCAGCAGCTGCAGCCGGTTCATTTACTGAGGGCCAATCTTCAAGGCGGCTTAAGCAGCCCCAGGGAGAAGGAAATGCAGGATGGGAAGCGTTTGGAGAGGGCTTAGACGGCTGGGGGAGGACTCCCCTGTGCAGACCTTACCCTCGCTTGTGAGCCCCAGATTCCAATCCAGTTACCTTCCAGGCAGTGTGAAAGGTCTACACGGCTGAGCTTCGGACAAGTTTGGAGTCTTCCTGCACCAGCTCTTTGGATTGACAGGTAGCCCTACCTTCCTGGAGCTGTGACATCACCCAGCGGTCACTCCCACCCCTCCCAGACACGGACTGAGGAGCAGCTAGGGTAGCGAGAGACTTCGCCTCTCTGGGGACATCCCACAACAGCCAGCCAGTCCTTGCTGGGAAATGCCTTCCTTTGGGAGCTTTCCCACAGCCTGATTGCCTCCTATCTAAAGATGTCAAGGCTGTTTGACCTGCGGAGCAGCTGGCAGGGAGTAGGCTCCCTGCCCCTTGGGAACCCAGCTCCCAACTATCTGGAACCTGACCACCAGCGTGACATGTATCAAATCCCGGTCCCCGGAGCTCACCTCTATCCAAGTCCACCGTGTGCATCCCGCGGTCCCCGGCACAGGGACACGCCGCCACCACCCGGACGTCCCCCTGGCTTGTGCTGGCTGCAACTCCCACTCCGCAGCACCACCTGCACCTACCCCGGGCATCAGGCCCCCGCCAGGTCCCTCCCTAGTCCCCGCTCCTGTGGCTGCTCTCAGCGCGTCCCCTACCTCGCAGCCCGGTGCCCTCCGGAGCTGCCCTAGAGCAGCTTGGTGTGTGAGCCAGAGGGACCAAACTGTCCCTGGTGTGACGTCAGCACGCGAGGCAGGGACTGAAGCGGGATCCGGTGGAAAGTGCGAGAGAAGGGCGGTAGGAAACGGTGCCACACCCTCCCCAGTGGCGCTCAGACTTCTGATGTCTTGTCTGCTCAAGAGCACGTGGGACACTGACACTCCCAGCAACGTGTGCTTCAGAGGAGCTCATCTCATAGCCGGAGGAGGAGAAGCCGGCACAGCCAGGCCAGCCTAGGACACCAGAGGAAAACTCAACCGGGGTTGGGGGAGGAGGCATGCCTGAAATCCTAAAACTGACTCTGAGACAGACGGATTGAGGGCTCCGAGCCAATCTGAGCTATATATAGTGAGAAGCTATCTCAAACACAACAAAGCCAAAACCAAACAAACACATAAGCAACCAAAAAAAAAAAAAAAAA
>CABHPR010112357.1:0-12450 GCA_902168415.1 Peromyscus melanophrys | reverse complement strand
TGGAAGAAAGCAAAGAAAGCCAAGAAAAAATAATTAAACAGATGAAAGAAACATTCCAAGATCTGAAAAAAGAAATTGAGACAACAAAGAAAACACAAGCTGAGGGAATGCTGGAAATAGAAATCCTGACTAAACGAACAGGAACTGCAGAAACAAGTATAACCAACCGAATACAAGAGATGGAACAGAGAATCTCTGACACTGAAGACTCAATAGAGAAAATAGATTCGTCGGTCAAAGAAAACACTAAAGACAAAAAAGTTGTAATACAAAACGTCCAAAAAATCTGGGACACCATGAAAAGACCAAACCTAAGAATAATAGGGATAGAAGAAGGAGAAGAATACCAACTCAAAGGCACAGAAAATATATTCAACAAAATCATAGAAGAAAACTTTCCTAACCTAAAGAAAGAAATACCTATGAAGATACAAGAAGCTTACAGAACACCAAATAGGCTGGATCCAAAAAGAAAGTCCTCTCGCCACGTAATAATCAAAACATTAAACATACAGATCAAAGAAAAAATATTAAGAGCTGCAAAGGAGAAAGACCAAGTAACATATAAAGACAAACCTATCAGAATAACACCAGACTTCTCAATAGAGACTATGCAAGCTAGAAGGTCCTGGACAAATGTTATGCAGACACTAAGAGACCACGGATGCAAACCTAGACTGTTATACCCAGCAAAACTCTCAATCACCATAGGCGGAGTAAACAAAATATTCCATGATAAAACCAGATTTAATCAATACCTATCCACAAACCCAGCCTTACAGAAAGCACTAGAAGGAAAAATCCAACCTAAAGAAGGTAAACACACCCATGAAAACTCTGGCAATAGATAAACCCACACCAACATCTGAAGAAATAGAAGGGAAAAATTCCTCCACAGAAAATGCATGACCTATGAAAGCTGATAAGAGTTTGAGGCAGATTCGGGGAGAAAGAAAGCTCCTACCTCCAAAGGCAGATAGCAGAGGAACAGAGCAGCCTGAAATATCTGAAGCTCTGCATCTGGGGAGAAAGGAATGTGCAAAGTGAGAATAAAATCAGTGGGAGAAAAATTTCTCTGAAAGAGCTATGGAAAGGCTGTTGTAAATGCTTTTGTTTTTCACTGACTGGCAAGCCCCGAGGAAAGTTGCTGTCGGAAATTGCCCATCTCAATGCGCACTAACGAGATAGCCTGGCTGCAGCTCAGGGCTGGCCTGATCCATCCTGGACTGGTCTTGGGTCCCATCACTGCCGCCTGTCACATTGACTTTCTGAAGATGAACCTCCCCTCTGAATGCGGTCTGTCCACGTGGGCCTTGTGATCTGGATGTGTACATTGCTTCTCTTTAGGTGATCTCTTATGTCCACAAAGCTGCTTGCTCTCCCATGGATTCCTGTCCCAAGTTACCTCTGCCAGCCCTCTCTCTCCAGCAAGACTTCCGTTTGCCTCTCCCCTCCTGCCTCTTCCTTAAGGCCCTGCAGTTCACCAAATCGATGGTCAATTAAACCCACTGGAATGATACCCCTCCCTGCCAGTACGTGACCAATTTTATGTTTTGCTCTGAAATTTTTCATGGTATTATACCTACGTTTCTTGAAAGAGATCTACCTAAAAAGCCAACCCTTGATTGGATTGTAGTATAGAGGAGACATATTGGTCCTTAGTATAAAATTAAGCGACATTTAAAAGCGACATTTTCATTTTTTCTTTTTAATAATAATCTATGCAGCACTTCAAGAAACAACTATAACAGTGTTGTATATTGTAAACTGGTATATTCTACTATTAAGTTCGTTTTGGGTTTCTATGCTTCTTGAGGTGGTAACGCGAAAAACGTTTTTTAAAACAGTGTGCCTTGCTGTATTTCTTATACCATTAATTAAAAAGCTGCTTTCATGGTAATAGTATGTTGGTTTGAGAGGAGGAAATAGCAAGGTTAAGATGTGTGAATAATTTCTGTATATATGTATAAGCTAGTACAAACATTGATGTATGACAGTATAAAATGCTTTCATGTTTGTGGAAAAAAAATTAGAAAAAAATTTTCCCATCTCTTGACTGAAGGAGCTTATCAACCTCCACCAATTTCTCTAAAATGAATAAAAGTTGTTTGTTTAATTTCAAAAAAAAAAGAACAGTTAGCAAGAAACCTGCCATGGCCATACAGTTTGTAGGCAATATAAGTCTCTGTATGTTTACTTGGTTGGATCTGAGCTGCTGCGGGACTGGCGGGTTGGAGGTTTGTCCTGACTGTGGGCCAGGCAGGACCAGAAAAACTCTAGCTACAGCTGATATATAAAATTAATTAATTATAAAATTAAAAAAATTCAAAAGTATAAAAATAAAGAAGATACATGAAGTTATTTCAATTATTCTGAATTTGTTAATATATGTTTTGTGTCCAAATATGTGGTCCAATTTTGTGGTAGTTTGAAGGTAATTAGGCAATGTAAGCTAATAGTGAATGGCACTATTACTAGAAGGTATGGCATTTTGGGAGTAGGTAAGGCCTTGTTGGAGGAAGTATGTCACTGTGAGGGTGGGTTTTGAGGTCTACTTTTCTGAAGCTTCAATATAACACTCAGATTACTTCCTGTTTTCTGCAGGTCAAGACAGTACTCTGAACTCCTTCTCCAGCACCATGTCTGCCTGCATGCAATCATCTAGCACCACAATGACAATGGCCTAACCTCTGAAAATGTAAGTCATAACAATGAAATGTTTTTCCTTATAAGAGTTGCTGTGGTCAGGGTGTCTCTTCACAGCAAAAGAAACCCTAACTAAGACAAAAGATTGTACCATGGTCAGGGGTATTACTGTGATAGGCTGGACCATAGTTTTGTTTGGAGTAATATGGACTTTGAAAGTTTGTGTTGGGAAAAAAAACATGTGGAGACATGAAATGGTGGTGGTTCTGGGCTCAGCATTATGAGTATTCAAAGGAAAGTTGCAATGGGATGTTCTGTATGGTAAATGTGTTGCTCTGATTGGTCAATAAATAAAACACTGATTGGCCAGTGGCTAGGCAGGAAGTATAGGCAGGACTAAGAGAGAGGAGAAAAGAACAGGAAGGTGGAAGGAGACACAGCCAGCCGCCGCCAGGACAAGCAGCATGTAAAGATGCCGGTAAGCCACAAGCCACGTGGCAAGGTATAGATTTATGGAAATGGATTAATTTAAGATATAAGAACAGTTAGCAAGAAGCCTGCCACGGCCATACAGTTTGTAAGCAATATAAGTCTCTGTGTTTACTTGGTTGGGTCTGAGCGGCTGTGGGACTGGCAGGTGAAAGAGATTTGTCCTGATTATGGGCCAGGCAGAAAAACTCTAGCTACAGAAAGTTAATGTAGGACCAGCATGA
This sequence comes from Peromyscus melanophrys, assembly GCA_902168415.1. Taxonomy (NCBI): domain Eukaryota; kingdom Metazoa; phylum Chordata; class Mammalia; order Rodentia; family Cricetidae; genus Peromyscus; species Peromyscus melanophrys. Next base: position 9,091 of record CABHPR010112357.1, on the reverse strand, counting down.
ACAGAGCAAATCCAGATAGTTTATAAATATTTAATGCTGCCAATTAGCAAGGTTCTGGTAAATTCATTAGAAACCCAGTATGAGATCTGTGCATCCAGAACTAGGCCTTGTAATGCTTTCAAGAGGCAGAAAGACCTAGTTCCTGTATAATTCATAAAGAAAAGGCAGTTCAGGAGCTGTGTGTCCCTAACTTTCCTGGGGGTTTTGTAGTTGGTTCTGATAGGCAAGTTCTGTCAAGCATATCAGGCAATGTGCATGTGTGTGATCTGGTGATGTAAGGATGGGATTGTGGAGACTATGAAGGAAAACTGCTGATGCTAGGCATATGTCAGGTGTGTCCCTGAAGGAGGCCCAGAGAGGCTATTTAGTCAAACTGTGAAGTTGAAGCCTGGATCTCCTTAGAGATTCCAAGATGTAAAGATGCCAGAGCCTTGAGATACCTACCAAGGAAAGCTGCCAACAGTGAGTGGTACCAGCCCAAGAGAAGGAAGTGTGTTGCAGTCAACAAAACTGAAAGGAGTTACTGATCTGAAGAGTGTTTTGACATAAGACATGGAGATGCAGAGTTTGGAGTTTGGCCAGACGTTTTTTGGTATCGTATTGGTCCAGTATTTCTTCACTATGCTCCTTTCTCTATGTTTTGGAACAGTAATGTATATCCTGTGCAATAATATGTTGGAATTATGTGATGTGTTTTCTTATTTTGATTTTATATGGGATTACAGTTAAGAGATTGCATGAATATTAGAAGAGACTATGAACTTTGGACTTTTAAACATTGTTGAGACTGTGATAGACTATGGGGACTTCTAAAGTTGAACTAAATGCATTTGAAATATATCATTACAAGCTTATAGGGTCCAAGGAGTGGATATGTGATAGTTTGAATATAATTGTCTCCCATAAAAAGTAACACTATCAGGGGGTGTGGCCTTGTTAGAGTTGATTTGGCCTTCTTGGAAGAAATGTGTCACCGTGGGGGTAGGTTTTGAGGCCCCCTTTGCTCAAATTTGGCTCGTTGTGACACTCATACTACTTCTTGTTGTCTGTGGGTCAAAACATAGTAAACGCAGCTCCTTCTCCAGCATTATGCCTGAAAACCACCAAGTTGCACCATGAGACTAACCGACTAAACCTTTGAAAATGTAAGCCACACCAATTAAATGTTTTTCCCTATAAGAATTGCTGTGGTCATGGTTTCTCATCACAGCAATAGAAATCCTAACTAAGACAATTTTTTTTCCAATTCCCATTTATTTTTGGCTCTTGGGGCAATGTCATCTTTTCAATATGAAAAAAAGCAGCCAAGTTCAACACAAAATAGAAGGGTAGGGTAGGACCAAACCAGGAAGAAAATGGCAGAAGCAAAGATGTCACCTTCCCTCTGCGGAAGGTCCCAAACACCCAGGTGGCAGCACACCCTCCCAAGTTTGGAGGTTAAGTGGACTGGGCAGTTTCTGGACACTCAGAGACCAAGGCTCTGCTCCGGCCTCACTTCCACCTCTCGGAGAAAGGAGGAATACAGGGAGGGCACCTCCAATGGCAGATTTGGCTCAGGACAGCTGGGAGGCTATAAATGGAGATAATACTGTTAATACCTCTCCTGAGGTTGAGAGATGAAGCGGAGGGGGAAAACCTGTTGATTGAAAAAGCCTCAGTGGATTCCCCTGTGTAAATGGCCGTGACTGGAAAATCCCACCACCCCTCCTCTTCCTAGTGACCTCTACCGGATACCACCCTTCCCTTTCTCTGATCCACTACTTAGCTTTAGGATGGTGGCCACTATCTGGGTTTTTAGTAATGGGCTGGATCAGGATCTGGAGCAGAAGTTGGCTGTCAACATGGTGCCCTTCCCACGTCTCCACTTCTTCATGCCTGGCTTTGCCCCACTCACCAGCCGTGGAAGCCAGCAGTATCGGGCCCTCACTGTGCCTGAACTCACCCAGCAGGTCTTCGATGCCAAGAATATGATGGCTGCTTGTGACCCCCGCCACGGCTGATACCTCACTGTTGCAGCTGTCTTCCGTGGGCGGATGTCCATGAAGGAGGTAGATGAGCAGATGCTCAATGTGCAGAATAAGAACAGCAGCTACTTTGTGGAATGGATCCCCAACAATGTCAAGACGGCTGTCTGTGACATCCCACCACGTGGCCTCAAGATGGCAGTCACCTTCATTGGAAACAATTTTATAGAAGCTTCTTTTGGCTGCTGAGTAGAATGTATATTCTTTGGTGTTTGGGTGAAATAATTTGCAGGTATCTACTAGGTCCATGTAATGTTTGATATCCATGTACCTGTCTATTGGAGGAAGTGGGGTATTGAAATTATATACTACTACTGAGTAGTGTTCATCTGTGTCTTTAAGTCCAGTGATATGCACTTATGAACTTAAGTGTGTGTGTGTGAGTTTGCTGCATATATATTTAAGAGTATAGTATATTTTTCTTTATTATTATCCTTATTAAAATCAAATGCCCTTCTCTATCTCTTGTGGATAGTCTCTGTTGGAAATCTATTTTGTTGGAACTTATACTCCTACTTGTTTCCTCCTTTCATTTGCTCAGAACATATTATCCATGCTTCATGTAAGGTGTTGTCTATACTTGACAGTAAGATGAGTTTATTTTAGACAACAGAATGAAGTTCTGTTACTTTCAGATTTCCCTATATTTCTGTTGTGATGGACATGATGAATATTGGCATTATTATATCCTGTAAAATTTTGTCTTCTCCTTTAACTACAGTATAGAGTCACATTGTCTTGCTTGGTACAAGTACTCTGGTTTGGCATTCATGCTGTCTTGGAATATGAAGTACATTACTCCAGGATCTTTTTCTTATTAAAGTTTCCAATGAGCTATCAGCTACTATTTTGATGGATTTTATCCTATGATGTGTGGGTTTTCTCTTGAGCTTTCAATGTCTTTCTTTGTTCTCTACACTTAGTGTTTTAATTATTATATGCTACTTGCCATTTATTTTCTGTTCTTAATTGGTTTCTTTGTGAATGATGTAGTCAACACTGGTGCAAGAGTTACTTGTCAGGTCCATGAATATGAGAGTGGAGATTGCAAAGTCCAATGTAGCTGAAGTTTTCCTGTGTTCACCCAGCTGCTGCAGCTGTTCAGACCCAAGTAAACACACAGAGATTTACATTGTAATAAACTGTATGGCCATGACTATCTAGTTCTTGTATCCTATTTTTATATGAGAGATTTTACAGTCATGTTACATATCAGCCATGGATAGCCCTGTACTGCCTCCTCCCACCTCCCAGATTCCCCCCAGTCCACCCCCCATTCCCACCTCCTCCAAGGCAAGGTCTCCCCTAGGGAGTCAGCAGAGCCTGGTACATTCAGTTGAGGCAGATCCAATCAACTCCTCCCTGCACCAAGGCTGAGCAAATTATCTCACCATAGGCCCTAGGTTCCAAAATGCCGGCTCATGCACCAAGGACAGGTCCCAGTCCCACTGCCTGGGGGCCTCCTAAACAGTTCAAGCTAATCAAATGTCTCAATTATCCAGAGGGCCTAGTCCAGTTCCATGGGGGCTCCTCAGCTATTGATTCACAGTTCATGTGTTTCCACTAGTTTGGCTATTTGTCCCTGTGCTTTTTCCAATCATGGTCTCAATACCTTTTGCTCATATAATCGCTTCTTTCTCTCACCGATTGGACTCCTGGAGTTCCACCTGGGGCGTGACTGTGGATCCCTGCATCTGCTTCCACCAGTCACTGAATGAGAGTTCTATCCTAACAGTTAGGGTGTTCGGCCATCCTATCACCAGAGTAGGTCAGCTCGGTCACTCTCTCGACTATTGCCAGTAGTCTATAGTGGAGTCATCTTTGTGGATTTCTGGGGACCTCTTTAGCAATCTGCTTCTTCCTATTCCCACGGGGTCTTCATTTATCTCTTTCCATGTTCTCCCTTTCTGTTCCTGATCCAGTTAGGAAGCCCCGCTCACCTAAGTTCTCATTCCCCCAACACTTGCCCTCCAATACCCCCCCCCCCCCCACAGTTTGCTCATGTAGATCTCGTCCATTTCTCTGTCACTGTGTGATCCCTTTGTTTTTCTCTAGGGCCGTCCTTACTAGCTAGCCTCCCCCGAGCTGTGGGTTACAGTCTGGTTATCCTTTGCTTTACATCTAGTATCCACTTATGAGTGAGAACATACCATGTTTGTCTTTCTGAGTCTGGGTTGCCTCACTCACGATGATATTTTCTAGTTCCATTCATTTGCCTGCAAACCTCATGATGTCATTGATTTTCTTGGCTGAGTAGTACTCCATTGTGCATATGTACCACATTTTCTTTATCCATTCTTCAGTTGAAGGGCATCTGGGTTGTTTCCAGGTTCTGGCTATTACGAATAAAACTGTTATGAACATAGCTGAGCATGTGTCCTTGTGGTATGACTTAACATTCCTTGAGTATATGCCCAAGAGTGGTATATCTGGGTCTTGAGGAAGATTGATTTCCAATTTTTTTGAGAAAGCACCATATTGATTTCCAAAGTGACTGTACAAGTTTGCATTCCCACCAACAGTGTAAAGGTGTTCCCCTTGCTCCACATCCCCTCTAACATAAGCTGTCTTCAGTGTTTTTGATCTTAACCATTCTGACGGGTGTAAGATGATGTCAGAGTTGTTTTGATTTACATATCCCTGATGATTAAGGAAGTTGAGCAATTCCTTAAATGTTTTTCAGCCATTTGAGCTTCTTCTGTTGAGAATTCTCTTTTTAGCTCTATAGCCCATTTTTAATTCAACTATTAGATATTTTGATGTCTAACTTCTTGAGTTCTTTATATATTCTGTATATCAGCCCTCTGTCAGACGTTGGGTTGGTGAAGATCTTTTCCCATTCTGTAGGCTGTCATTTTGTCTTATCTACCATGTCCTTCACCCTATAGAAGCTTCTCAGTTTCAAGAGGTCTCATTTATTAATTGTTTCTCTCAGTGTCTGTGCTACTGGTGTTATATTTAGGAAGTGGTCTCCTGTGCCAATGCATTCAAGACTACTTCCTACTTTCTCTTCTATCAGGTTCAGAGTAACTGGATTTATGTTGAGGTCTTTGATCCACTTGGACTTAAGTTTTGTGAATGGTGACAGATATGGATCTATTTGTAGTCTTCTACATATTGACATCCAGTTATACCAGCACCATTTGTTGAAGATGCTTTCTTTTTTCCATTGTACCGTTTTGTCAAAAATTAGGTGCTCATATATGTGCGGATTAATGTCAGGGACTTCAATTCGATTACATTGCTCCACATGTTGATTTTTATGCCAGTACCAATCTGTTTTTATTACTGTAGCTCTATAGTAGAGCTTGAAGTCAGGGATCGTTATGCCTGCAGAGGTTGCTTTATTGTAGAGGATTCTTTTGGCTATCCTGGGTTTTTTGCTTTTCCATATGAATTTGAGTATTGTTCTTTTCAGGTCTGTGAAGAATTGTGTTTGGATTTTGATGGGGATTGCACTAAATCTGTAGATTGCTTTTTGTAAGATTGTCATTTTTCACCATATTAATCCTGCCTATCAACGAGCATGGGAGATCTTTCCATTTTCTGATATCTTCTTCAATTTTTTCTTCAGAGATTTAAAGTTCTTGTTATACAGGTACTTTGCTTGCTTAGTTGGAGTTACTCCAAGATATTTTATATTATTTGTGGCTATTGAAAAGGGTGATGTTTCTCTGATTTCTTTCTCAGCCTGTTTGTCATTTGTATATAGGAGGGCTACTGATTTGTTTTAGTTAATCCTGTGTTCTGTCACATTAATGAAGGTGTTTATCAGCTGTATGAGGTCCTTGGTCGAATTTTTGGGGTGACTTATGTATACTATCATGTCATCTGGAAATAGTGAAAGCTTGACTTCTTCCTTTCCAATTTGTATCTCCTTCATCTGCCTATGTTGTCTTATTGCTCTGGCTAGAACTTCAAGTATTATATTGAATACATATGGGGAGTGCAGACAGCCTTTTCTTGTTCCTGGTTTTAGTGGAATCACTTTCAGTTTCTCTCCATTTACTTTGATGTTAGTTGTGGGCTTGCTGTAAATTGCCTTTAATATGTTTATGTGTGTTCCCTGTATTCCTGATCTCTTCAAGACCTTTATCATGAAGGGTTGTTGGATTTTGTCAAAGGGCTTTTCAGCCTCTAGTGAGATGATCATGTGGTTTTTTTTCTTTCAGTTTGTTTATATGGTGGATTACATTGACAGACTTTCATATGTTGAACCAACCTTGCATCTTTGGGATGAAGCCTACTTGACCATGGTGGATAATTGCATGTGTTCTTGGAGTCTGTTTGCCAATATTTTATTGAGTATTTTTGCATCAATGTTCATGAGGGAGATGGGTATGTAATTCTCTTTCTTTGTTGTATCTTTGTTTGGCTTGGGAATCAGGGTAATTGTAGCCTCATAGAAGGAGTTTGGTAACACTCCTTCTGTTTCTATTGTGTGGAACAATTTAAAGAGTATTGGTATTATATCTTCTTTGAAGATCTGGTAGAATTCTGCATTGAAACCATCTGGTCTTGGGCTTTTTTTGGTTGGGAGACTTTTAATGACTGATTTTATTTCCTTAGGGGTTATTGGTCTATTTAAATCATTTATCTGGTCTTTATTTAATTTGGTATGTGGTACCTATCCAGAAAAATGTCCATTTCTTTCAAATTTTCCAATTTGGTAGAGTACACGTTTTTTGATGTATGACCTGATGATTCTCCGGATTTCCTCAGTGTTAGTTTCTATGTCTCCTTTTTCATTTCTCATTTTGTTAATTTGGATGCTCTCTCTCTGCCTTTTGGTTCATTTGGGTAAGGGCTTGTCTATCTTGTTGGTTTTCTCAAAGAACCAACTCTTCGTTTCATTGATTCTTTGTATTGTTCTCTTTGTTTCTATTTTATTGATTTCAGCTCTCAATTTGATTATTTCCTGGCGCCTATTCATCCTGGGTGACTTTGCTTCTTCTTGTTCTAGAGCTTTCAGGTGTGCTGTTAAGTCACTAGTGTGAGATTTCTCCAACTTCTTTATGTGGCATTTAGTGCTATGAATTTCCCTCTAAGCACTACTTTCATAGTGTCCCATACGTTTGGGTATGTGGTATATTCATTGATCTCTAGTAAGTCTTTAATTTCTTTCTTTATTTCTTCCTTAACCCATTGATGATTCAGTTGAGCACAATTCAGTTTCCATGAGATTGTAGGTTTTCTGTAATTTTTGTTGTTGTTGAAATCTAACTTTAAACCATGGTGGTCTGATAGAAAACAGGAGGTTATTCCATTATTTTTGTATCTGTTGAGATTTACTTTGTGACTGAGTATGTGGTCGATTTTAGAGAAGGTTCCATGCGGTGTTGAGGAGAAGGTATATTCTTTTTTGTTAGGATGAAATGTTCTGTAGATATCGATTAAGTCCATCTAAGTCGTAACATCAGTTAAGTACCTTATTTCTCTGTTAATTTTCACTTTGGCAGATCTTTCCAGTGGCGAGAGTGGGGTGTTAAAGTCTCCCTCTATTAATTTGTGGGGTTTTATGTGTGATTTAAGCTTTACTAATGTTTCTTTTACATATGTGGGTGCCCTTATGTTTAGAATATAAATGTTTAGAATTGAAACTTCATCTTGGTGGATCTTCCGTGTGATGAGTATGTAATGTCCCTTTTGATCTCTTTTCCTTGATTTTAGTTTAAAGTCTATTTTGCTGGATATTAGGATTGCTACACCAGCTTGCTTCTTAAGACTATTTGATTGGAAAGACTTTTCCCAGCCTTTTGTTCTGAGGTAGTGTCTATCTTTGAAATTGAGGTGTGTTTCTTGTATGCAGTAGAAAGATGGGTTCTGCTTTCAAATCCATTCTGTTAGCCTATGTCTTTTTATAGGTGAATTAAGTCCATTGGTATTAAGGGATATTAATGACCAGTGATTGTTAATTCCTGTTATCTTTTGGTGGTAGTGTGTGTGTACTTCTCTTCTTTGGGGTTTACTGCTGTGGTGTTATCTATTGCCTGTGTTTTCGTGGATGTATCTGACTTCCTTAGGTTGTAATTTTCCTTCTAGTGCTTTCTGTAGGGCTGGATTTGTGGATAGGTATTGTTTGATTCTGGTTTTGTCTTGGAATGTTTTGTTCACTCTGTCTATGATGATTGAAAGTTTTGCTGGGTATATTAGTCTAGGTTGGCATCCATGGTCTCTTAGTGTCTGCATTACATCTGTCCAGGTCCTTCTAGCTTTCAAAGTCTCCATTGAGAAGCAGGGTGTTATTCTGATGGGTTTGCCTTTATAAGTCACTTGGCCTTTTTCCTTTGCTGCTCTTATTATTCTTTCTTTATTCTGTAGGTTTAGTAGTTTAATTATTATGTGGTCAGGGGATTTTTTGGGGGGGTCTATTCGGTTTGCTGTTCTATTGGCTTCTTGTATCTTCATAGGTATTTCCTTCTTTTAAGTTAGAAAAGTTTTCTTCTGTCATCTTGTTGAATATATTTTCTGTGCCTTTGATTTGGTATTCTTCTCCTTCCTCTATCCTTATTATTCTTAGGTTTGGCCTTTTCATGGTATCCCATATTTCTTGGACATTTTGTGTTATGTCTTTTTTGGCTTTGGTATTTTCTTTGACTGATGAATCCATTTCCTCTATTGTATCCTCTACACCAGAGATCCTCTCTTACATCTCTTGTATTCTGTTGGTTATGCTTGTACCTGTGTTTCCTGTTTGTTTACTCAGATTTTATATTCCCAGCTTTCCCTTTGTTTGTGTCTTCTTCATTGTTTCTATTTCCCTTTTCAGGTCTTGAACTGTTCTACTCACCTGTTTAATTGCTTTTTCATGGTTTTCTTTAAGGGATTTATTGCTTTCTTACAATTTTTATTTGTCTTTTCCTCTATTTCTTTATAGATTTCTTCCAATTTTTTTGTCTTTTTTCTCAATTTCTTTATTGATTTCTTCCACTTTTTGTTTGTCTTTTCCTCAATTTCATTTTTTTCTTGAAAGGTCTTTAGCATCTTCATGATGCTATTCTTAAGGTTGCTTTCTTCTGCTTCTTCTACGTTGTGATATTCAGGTCCTGCTGTTGGAGGAGGGCTAC
>CABHPR010112356.1:0-27730 GCA_902168415.1 Peromyscus melanophrys | reverse complement strand
ACAAACAGAGGGAATGCTAGAAACAAAAAATCTGAGTAAATGAACAAAAAACACAGATTCAAGCATAACCAACAGAATACAAGAGATGGAAGAGAGAATCTCTGTTGTAGAGGACACGGCAGAGTAAATATAGTCATCAGTCAAATAAATCACCAAAGCCAAAAAAATCATAACGCAAAATGTCCAGGAAATCTGGGACACCATGAAAAGGTGAAACCTAAGAATAATAGGGATAGAAGAAGGAGAAGAATACCAACTCAAAGGCACAGAAAATATATTCAATAAAATCATGGAAGAAAAATTTCGCAACTTAAAGAAAGAAATACCTATGAAGACACAAGAAGCTTAGAGAACAAATAGACTAGACCCCCCCTCAAATATCCACTCACCACATAATAATTAAAGCACTAAACATACACAAAAGAAAGAATATTAAGAGCAGCAAAGGAAAAAGGCCAAGTGACTTATAAAGGCAGACCCATCAGAATAACACTCAACTTCTCAATGGAGACTTTGAAAGCCAGAAGGTCTTGGATAAATGTAGTACAGACACTAAAAGACCATGGATGTCATCCTAGGCTAATATACCCAGCAAAACTTTCAATATACACGGAGAGAACAAGACATTCCAAGACAAAACCAGATTTAAACAATACCTATCCACAAATCCAGCCCTACAAAAAGCACTAGAAGGAAAATTCCAACCTAAGGAAGTCAGATACACCCACAAAAACACAGGCAATAGATAACCCCACAGCAGGAAATTGCAAAAAAGAGAAATACACACACAACCACCAAAAGATAACAGGAACAAAAATCACTGGTCATTACTATCCCTTAATATCCATGGACTTAATTCACCTATAAAAAGACACAGGCTGACAGAATGGATACAGAAGCAGGACCCATCTTTCTGCTGCATACAAGAAACACACATCAGCTTCTAAGACAGACACTACCTCAGAGTAAAAGGCTGGGAAAAGACTTACCAAACAAAGGGACTTAAGAAGCAAGCTGGTGTAGCTATCCTAATAACTAACAAAATAGACTTAAAATTAAAATTAATAAAAAGAGATCGAGAAGGACATTGCATACTCATCAGAGGAAAGACCCACCAAGATGAAGTTTTAATTCTGAACATTTATGCCCCAAACACAAGGGCACCCACATATGTAAAAGAAACATTACTAAAGCTTAAATCACATATCAAACCCAAGATATTTAATAGTGGGAGACTTCAACACCCCACTGCCACCACTGGACAGATCTGCCAGATGGAAATTTAAAAGAGAAATAAGGTATCTAATAGATGTTATGATTCAAATGGACTTAATAGATATCTACAGAACATTCCACCCTAACAAAAAAGAATATTCCTTCTTCCCAGCACCCCATGAAACCTTCTCTAAAATTGACTACATGCTCAGTCACAAAGCAAGTCTCAACAGATACAAAAAAAAAAAAAAAAAAAAAAACCTGAAATAACCTCCTGTATTGTATTGGATCAGCATAGTTTAAAGATAGATTTCAACAACAACAAAAATTACAGAAAACCTACAATCTCATGGAAACTCAATAATGCTCAACTGAATCACCAATGGCTCAAGATAGAAATAAAGAAAGAAATTAAAGACTTCCTAGAATTCAATGAAAATGAATGTACAACATACCCAAACTTATGGGACACTATGAAAGCAGTTCTAAGAGGAAAATTCATAAAACTATATGCCCATATAAAGAAGTTGGAGAAGCCTCACACTAGTGACTTAACAGCACACCTAAAAGCTCCAGAACAAAAAGATGCAAACTCATTCAGGAGGAATAGATGCCAGGAAATAATCAAATTAAGAGCTGAAATCAATAAAATAGAAACAAAGAGAACAATACAAAGACTCAATGAAGCAAAGAGTTGGTTCTTTGAGAAAAACAACAAGCTAGACAAGCCCTTATCAAAACTAACCAAATGGCAAAGAGAATGCATCCAATTTAATAAAATAAGAATTGAACAACAGACAATGAGGAAATCCAGAGAATCATCAGGTGATACTTCAAAAACCTGTACTCCACAAAACTGGAAAATCTAAAGAAATGGATGATTTTCTGTATAGGAATGACATAACAAATAAAAATCAGGACCAGACAACCAATTTAAACAGACCAATAACCCCTAAGGAAATAGAAACAGCCATTAAAATTTTCCTAACCAAAAAAATCCAGTATCAGATGATTTCAGTGCAGAATTCTACCAGTGTTTCAAAGAAGAGTTTATACCAACATTTTTCAAATTGTTGCATACAAAAGAAACAAAAGGTTCATTACCAAAGTCCCTTTATGAGGCTACAGTTACTCTGATGACCAAACAACATAAAGATGCAACAAAAAAAGAATTATAGACCAATCTCCCTCAAGAACATTGATACAATAATACTCAATAAAATTTTGACAAACCAACGCCAAGATCAAAAAAATCCATCCATTATGATGATCAAGTAGGCTTCATCCCTGCCGGGCGGTGGTGGCGCACGCCTTTAATCCCAGCACTCAGGAGGCAGAGCCAGGCGGATCTCTGTGAGTTCAAGGCCAGCCTGGGCTACCAAGTGAGTTCCAGGAAAGGCGCAAAGGTACACACAGAAACCCTGTCTCGAAAAACCAAAAAAAAAAAAAAAAAAAAGTAGGCTTCATCCCAGACATGATGCATCATACAAAAAAATCATTCAAGGAAATGCATTATATAAAAAAAACTGAAATTAAAAAAAAACACATAATCATTTAATTAGGTGCTGAAAAGGCCTTTGACAAAATCCAATACCACTTTATGATAAAGGTCTTGTAGAGATCAGGAATACACAGAACATACCTAAATATAATAAAGGCAATTTACAGCAAGTCAACAGCCAACATCAAATTAAATGGAGGGAAATTCAAAGTGATTCCACTAAAATCAGGAACAAGAAAGGCTGTCCACTCTCCCCATATTTATTCCATATAGTACTTGAAGTTCTAGCCAGAGTAATAAGACAACAATAGGAAATCAATGGGATACATCTTGGAAAGGGAGTAGTCAAACTTTCACTATTTGCAGACATAAGTGACCCCCAAATTTCTACCTGGGAACTCCTACAGATGATAGACAACTTCAGTAAGGTGGCAGGATACAAGATTAACACAAAAATAATCAGTAGCCCTCCTATATACAATTGGTAAATGGCCTGAGAAAGAAATCAGAGAAATTTCACCCTTTACAATAGTCACAAATAATGTAAAATACCTTGGGGTTACTCTAACTAAGGAAGTTAAAGACTTGTATGACAAGAACTTAAAGTCTCTGAAGAAAGAAACTGAAGAAGATATCAGAAAATGGAAAGATCTCCGATAATCATGGATAGGTAGGATTAACATAGTAAAAATGGCAATCTTACCAAAAGCAATCTACAGATTCAATGCAATCCCCATCAAAATCCCAACACAATTCTTCACAGACCTGGAAAGAACAATAATCATCTTCATTTGGAAAATCAGAAAACCCAGGATAGCTAAAAGAATCCTGTACAACAAAGCCACCTTTGGAGACATCACCATCATTGACAACAAGCTCTACTAAAGAGTAATTAAAAACAGTTTGATATTGGCATAAAAACTGACATGTGGACCAATGGAATTGAACTGAAGACCCTGACATTTACCCACACACCTATGAACACCTGATTTTTTGACAAAGAAGTCAAAACTTCACTATGAAAAACGAAAGTATCTTCAACAAATGGTGCTGGTATAACTGGACATCAACATGTAGAGAATTGGAAAGAGATCCATATCTATCACCGTGCACAAAACTCAAGTCCAAGTGGATCAAAGACCTCAACATAAATCCAGTTACACTGAACCTGACAGAAGAGAATGTGGAAAGTAGTCTTGAATTCATTGGCACATGAGACCACTTCCTAAATATAACACCAGTAGCACAGACACTGAGAACAACCATTAATAAATGGGGCCTCCTGAAACTGAGAGCTTCTGTAAGGTGAAGGACACAGTAAATAAGACAAAACGACAGCCTACAGAATGGGAAAATATTTTCACAAACCTCACATCTGACAGAGTGCTTATTCCCAAAGTATGTAAAGAACTCTAGAAACTATACATCAAAATAACAAACAGTCCAATTGAAAAATGATCTATGGACCTAAACAGAGAATTCTAAACAGAAAAACTCAAATGGTAGAAAGACATTTAAGGAATTGCTCAACATCCTTAGTCATCAGGAAATGCAAATCAAAACGACTCAGATACCATCTTACACCTGTAAAAATGGCTAAGATCAAAAGCACTGCAGACAGCTTATGTTGGAGAGGATGAGGAGTGAGGGGAACACTCCTCCACTGTTGGTGGGAGTGCAAACTGATAAGCCACTTTGGAAATCAATATGGCTGTTTCTCAGAAAATTTGGAATCAGTCTACCTCAAGACCCAGCATACCACAAGGCCACATGCTCAACTATGTTCATAGCATCATTTATTCATAATTGCCAGAACCTGGAAACAACCTATATGCCCCTCAACTGAAGAATGGACTAAGAAAATGTGGCACATATACATACATAATGGAGTACTGCTCAGTTGAGAAAAACAGTGACATCCAATGCAGGTAAATGGATGAAACTAGAAAATATCATCCTGAGGGAGGTAACCCAGACTCAGGACAAACATGGTGTGTACCCACTCATAAGTGGATACTAGATATAAAACAAAGGGTAATCAAGCAACAACCCACAACTCCAGAGAAGCTAACTAACAGAGAAGACCCAAAGAGGGATTCATGGACAGCCCTGGGAAGAAGAAATAGATGACATCTCCATGAGTAAACTGGGGCTGAGGGGTGGGCAATGGAGAGTAGGGGATAGGGGATGAGAACATAAGGGAATGGATGGTTGAGCTGGAACAGGGAGGGAGGGGGAATGCAATGAAACTGATAGAGAGACATCATGGGGATAGAGAGAAATCCAGTGCTAGGGAAGTTGCCAGGAATCCCCAAGGATAAACCCGAGCCTGGGCTACTAGCAATAGTAGAGAAGGAGCCTGAACTGAACTTGCTTGCCCCAGAGATCAGACTGGTGAATACCCTAAATGAATCACAGAACTTTTCTCCAATGACTGATGGAAGCAGATTCAGAGATCCACAGCCAATCACTAGACAGAGCTCCAGGAGTCCAGTCAAAGAGAGAGAGAAGAAGGATACTATGAGCAAGTACATCAGGATCATGATGGGGAAACATGCAGGGATGACCAAACCAAACTAGAGGGAACTCATGAAAGTTGAATCAATGGCTGTGGAGCCTGCATGGGACTGACTAGGCCCTTTACATAGTGACACAGTTGTGTAGCTTGATCTTTTTGGGTGGCCCCCTGGTGGTAGGATCAGAATCCATCTCTGGTGCATGAGCAGGCATATGGAGTTCACTATCTATGATGGGGCAGCCTTGAGGTAGGGGGAAGGGCTTGGACTTACCTCTACTGAATGTGCCTCCCTATGGGAGGCCTTGCCTTCTTGTGGGTAGAAGTGGGGAGTAGGCTGGGAGGGGGAGTTTGGGGGGCAGGAGGAAGGAAGAGGAGAATCTTTAATAGGTGTGCAAAATGAATGAAAAAAATTTCTTGATAAAAACAATCTGGGAAGGGGAAATAAAAAAAAAAAGAAAAGAAAACAAGACCCATCCTTCTGTGGCATACAGGACACACACCTCAAACTTAACAACAGATATTACCTCAGAATAAAGGATTGGGGTAGATTTTCCAATCAAATGGACCTAAGAAACAAGCTGCTGTAGCTATTCAAATATCTAACAAAATAGGCTTAAAACTAATTACTCAAAAAGGATGGAGAAGGATATTTCATATCCATCACAAGAAAAATCTATCAACATGAGGTCTCAATTCTAAATATCTGTGGTCCAAAGACAAGGATACCCACAGTTGTAAAAGAAATATTAACTAAAGTTTTAATCACACATCAAACCCCACACACTAATACTGGGAGACTTCAATACTCCACTCTCACCACTTGATAGATCTACCAGACAGAAACTTAACAGAGAAATAAAGGATGTTATGACTCAAATGGACTTAAGAGACATATATAAAGCATTTTATCCAAACACAAAAGAATATACCTTCGTCTCATCACCCCATGAAACTTCTCTAAAACCGACCACATACTTAGTCACAAAGCAAATCTCACCAGATATGAAAAATTGGAATAACCCCCTCTATCTTGTCTGATCACCATGGCTTAAAGTTAGAATTCAAAAACAACACAAATTGTAAAAAGCCTACAAATTCATGGAAATTGAACAATGCTCAACCGAATCACCATTGGGTAAAAGAAGAAATAAAGAAAGAAATTAAAGACTTCTTAGAATTCAATGAAAATAAATTCACATTATACCCAAGCATATGGCGCACTAGGAAAGCAGCGCTAAGAGGAAAGTTCATAGAACATGGAGGATTCTCTCAGCAGCACACCTGAAAGAATTAGAACAAAAAGGAGCAAACTTACTCAGGAGGACTGGGTGACAGGAAATAATCAAATTCAGGGCTAAATTCAACAAAATTTAAACAAAGAATATAATAAAAGAATCAATGAAACAACGACCTGAAAGTTATTTTGACTTCAAAATTTGGATCTAAGGATATGTTGCTTTGGAAAGGAGGCTTGGCTTTTGTTTCCACAGGAAGCAAGTGGGTATGGATTTGTTCCAGGTTAGCATGGATCAGATTTGATCAGGCCAAATCTCCTGAACCTTAGCAGATGGTACCTATCAACAAAGGTTATAGCCGGTTTTCGCAGGACTTGACTATTATCTCGAATTTTCTCAAGATCCTCGTAAGACTACCAGCTCCCTCTATCAGCAGGAAGTAGCCTAGAACACTATGCCCACATGGATTATGGATGTTTGTCTTTGTTTAGTTTTTTGGTTAAATATAGGATATTGATATGATAGGATAAAAGGGTAGATTATTGAATCTTCTTTTAAAGAGAAACTTGTTTTAAATTGCTATAGATTTTAGTTTATTGATAAAATTAAAGTTAATTTTGTTGTACTGTGTGTAATGTATTATGTTTGTGCAGCTCATTTGAAATTGTAATGGATAATTCAGAAATATAGATTAGTAATTAGTCTTCTATGATACTGAAACTTATAGTCATGTTAAGTTTTCTAAGTATGCATAGACATAATTCAGTTAGGTAGGTAATCTTCAAACACTTCAAAGTCCTACAGAATATGGCATTTTAAATATTTTAAAAAAGACTTTCTGAACTGTGAGACACATCTGCTCCTGGCAGCACTGATTTATTTCAAAGCGAAAGATGGACATCGAAGACACCCCATATGGGGTTTATCTTCTTCTTGGCAAAAAATAGCCATTTGGGCAAGAAACTGTTCTTGCCTGTACTGCTTGACAAAATGTTGTATCAAGTGGACATGCAGGACCCATAGGAAGTTGACCACTGAACTTTACAAGACAAGATGGTCCTTCAGGTTCCTGCTTTGCAGAAAACCTGCCAGAAATTCTACAGGACACAGAGAAAAGTGACTGAGAGGCTCTAGGCCTGTAAGCTGAAGATGGATGCCCCAACACTGCAGATGAACTTTGGGTGACTGTCTAGGTTGCCAGCTGTCTCTGTTTTTCTAGATTTTTGGAAGTTGCTTATAATGCTTTTCCTGTTTACTTAGATAATATTGTATCCTTCTGAGGTCTTTGATGTAGTTGAAGACTAGATAGTTATAATTTTCCTTAGTTATGATAAAAGATAAGTTAGATATGAAACTGTAGTCTCACAAATATAGGATAGATAATATATTTTCTTTAAATTTGTCAAATATTTAGATGTTTTAACTATAGATATTGTAACTCTAATTCTTGCCTGATAACCATTTTGTTAAATGTAATTTTACTATGTTAAAGTTAAAACCTTTCTTTTGTTAAGAAAGAAAAGGGGTAGTGATCTGGGAATGTCTTTCTATATGCTGTGAATATGTGCTGCTCTGATTGGTCGATAAATAAAGCTGTTTGGCGTGTGGCAAGGTAGCTTAGAGGCAGGTAGGAAATTCAAAGAGAGAGATAGGGAGATGGTGGGGAAAGGTGTCAGTGATCCACCCAAGGAGCAACATGTATTGGGATGCAAGTAAAGCCACAGAATATGTGGTGATATATAGATTATTAGTTATGGGCTAATTGGGATACAATAGTTAGCCAGCAAAAGGCTTGAGCCTCGGCCATGCAGTTATAATTAATATAATCCTCTATGTGTTTACTTGGGTCTGAGTGGCTGAGGACCAGGCAAGACACAGTAAAACTTCCAGCTACAAGCTTCTTCAAGATAATCAACAAGATAGACAAACCTTTATCCAAACTAATCAAAAAGCAGAAAGAGAATATACAAATTAACAAAATTAGAAATGAAAAGGGGGACATAGCAACAGACATGGAGGAAATCCAGCAAATCATTCAGTCATACTTCAAAAACCTGTACTCCACAAAATTTAAAAAATGTAAAAAGAATGGACAGGTACTACTATAAAACTTGATTGAAAACCAGAGAAACAATTTAAATATACCTATAACCCCTAAAGGAATAGAAGCAGTAATCAAAAGTTTCCCAACCAAAAAAGCCCAGGGCCAGATATTTTCAGCTCAGAATTCTACCATTTCAGAATTCCAAAGAAGAGATAATACCAATACTCCTCAAATTGTTCCACACAATAGAAACAAAAGGAACATTCCCAAACTCTTTTTACAAGACTATAGTTACCCTGATACCCAAACCACAGAAAGATGCAACAAAGAAAGAGAAGTACAGAACCATCTCCCTCATGAACATTGATGCAAATATATTTAAAAAAATTGACAAACTGAATCCAAGAACACATCAAAAAATCATCCACCAAGAGAAAGTAGGCTTCATCCTAGGGATGCAAGGATGGTTCAATATAAAAATTCTGACAATGTAACATAACATGTAAACAAACTGAAAGAATAAAACACATGATCATCTCATTAGATGCTGAAAAAGTCTTTGACAAAATCTAGTGATCCTTCATGATAAAGGTCTTGGAGAGATTAGGAATACAAGGAACATACTTAAACATAAAGACAATATACAGCAAGTCAACAGCCAACATCAAATTAAATGGAGAGAAACTCAAAGTGATTTCACTAAAATCAGGAACAAGACAAGGCTGTCTACTCTCTCCATATCTATTCAATATAGTACTCAAAGTTGTAGCTAGAACAATAAGACACCAAAAGGAGATCAAGGGGATACAACTTGGAAAGCAAGAAGTAAAACTTTGACTCTTTGAGATAATATGATAGTGTACATAAATGACTGCAAAAATTCTATCAGGGAACTCCTACAGCTGATAAACAACTTCAGTAATGCGGTAGGATACACGATTAACTCAAATAAATCAGTAGCCCTCTTATATACAGAGGATAAATGGACTGAGAAAGAAATCAGGGAAACAATACTCTTTATAATAGCCACAAGTAACTTAAAATATCTTTGGGTAATTTTAAACACATAAGTGAAAGACCTGTATGACAAGAACTTTAAGTCATTGAAGAAATAAATTGATGAAGATATCAAAAACTGAAAAGACCTCCCATGCTCATGGATAAGTAGGATTAGCATATTAAAAATGGTAGTCTTACTAAAAGCAATCTACAATTTCTATGCAATCTACATCAAAATTCCAACAAAATTCTTCACAGACATGGAAAGAAAAATACTAAACTTCATATGAAAAAAAGAAAAAAATTCCAGGATAGTCAAAACAATCCTGTACAATAAAGGAACCTCTGGTGGAATCACTATCCCTGACTTTAAGCTCTCACATAGAGCTATACTAATAAAAGCAATTTGGTACTGGCATAAAAAAAGACATGTGGATCAATGGAATTGAATTCAAGCTGCTAGCAATAATCCACACACCTATGAACACATGACTTTTGATAAAGAAGCCAAAACTGTACAGTGGAATAAAGAAACCATCTCAAACAAATGGCACTGGCATAACTGTAGAAGAAGAGTGCAAATAGACCCATATTTATTGCCATGCACAAAACTCAAGTCCAAATGTATCAAAGACCTCAACATAAATCCAGTTACACTGAATCTGATAGAAGAGAAAATGGAAAGTAGTCTTGAACTCACTGACACGGGAGATCACTTGCTTAATATAGCACCAGTAGCACAGACACTAAGAGCAACAATTAATAGATGGACCTCCTGAAACTGAGAGTATCCTATAAGGTAAAGGACAAGGTCAATAAGACAAAAACAACAGCCTGCACAATGGGGCAAGTTCTTCATCAACCCCACATCTGACAGAGAGCTAATCTCCAAAATATACAAAGAAATCAAGAAACTGAACACAAAAATATTAAATAATCCAATTAAAAAATAGAGTACAGATCAAAACAGAGAATTCTTATCAGATTAATCTCAAATGGCCAAAAACATTTAAAGAACTGCTCAACATTCTTAGTCATCAAGAAAAGGCAAATCAAAATGACTCTGAGATATCTTATTACACCTGTCAGAATAGCCAAGACCGAAAACAAGGAGGACAACTTATGTTGGAAAGGAAGTGAAGAAAAGGGAACACTCTTCCACTGCTGGTGGAAGTGCAAACTTGTACAGCCACTTTGGAAATTGTTGTGGTGACTTCTCCGAAAATAGGGAATCAATCTACCTCAAGACCCAATGATACCACTATTGGGCATATACCCAAAAGATGCTCAATTATACCACAAGGACACTTGCTGAACTAGTTCATAGCAGCATTATTCATAATAGTCAGAACCTGGAAACAACCTAGATGCCCCTCAACCAAAGAATACATAATGAAAATATGGTACATTTACACAGTGGAGAATTACTCAGCAGAAAAAAAAATGACATCATGAAATTTGTAGGCAAATGGATGGAACTAGAAAAAAAAAAAAAACATCCTGAATGAGATTACCCAGACCCAGAAAGACAAACACAGTATCTACTCACTCACAGGTAGATATTAGAAACAAGCAAAGGATAACCAGGCTATGATCCACAACCCCAGAGAAGCTAGGTAAAAAGAATTATCCTAAAGAGGAACAGGCTTTAAGGGCCCAGAAAGGGGAAATAGTTAAGATGTCCTGGGAAAACTGGGAGGGGATAGAATGGAGGGGATGTGGAATGGGAACATGAGGGACTGAGAAGGCCCAGTTGGGGGAGGGATGGAGAGTGAGAGCAACGAAGGAGATATCTTGATAGTGGGCACCATTATGGGGTTAGGAAGAAACCTAATGCTAGGGAAATTCCCAGAAATCCATAGGATGACCCCAGCATATACTACTAGCAATAGTGGAGGGAGTGTCTTAGCTGGCTTTCCCCTCTAATCAGATTAGTGACTACCCTAATTGTCATCATAGAACCCACATCCAGTAACTGATGGAAGCAGATGCAGTGATCCACAATCAACTACTGGGCTAGGCTTCTGGAGTTCAGTTGAAGAGTGAGAGGAGGGACCATATGAGCAAGAGAGGGTCAAGAGAATGATGGGGGAAACCAGAGAAACCCAAGCTGGTGGGAGCTCATGTGCTCTGGACTGACAGCTGGGGAACCTACATGGGACCAAACTAGACCTTCTGAATGTGGATGACAGTTGTGTGGCTTCATTTGCTAGCGGGTCCCCTGGTAGTGGGATCAGGGCTCATCCCAGGTGCATGAACTAGCCTTTGGAGACCATTCCCTATGGTGGTATATCAGCCTTGGTACAGGGGAGAGGGGCTTGGTCCTTCCTCATCTTGGCATGCCAGACTTTGTTGACTTCCCAAGGGAGGTCTTATCCTCTCTAAGAGTTAACAGGGCATGGAATGAGGAGGAGGTGGGGTATGGGAGAAGGGGAGGGAGGGGGAACTGGGATTGTTATATAAAATGAAAAAAATTTAAATAAAAAAGGAATTATCTATTTTTAATAAGATGATTTTGTGGCTTCTGTTGTTAAATCTAAATATGTGGCAGATCATGTTTATTGATTTACATGTTTTGAACCATCTCTGCCTCTCTGGGATAAAGTCAACTTGGTCATGATTGGTAATCTTTTATATGTGGCCTTGAGTTCTGTTTTCAAGCATTTAATTGAGAATTTTCACATCTAAGTTAGTTAGAGGTATCAGCCTCGGATTGTTTTTGTACTGGATGCTTATTTAGTTTGAAAAGTATTTCTTTAATTTTTTAAAAAAATTAATACCATTTTATTATTCTTATCTTCCTTTTCCTCTCTTCAAACTCTCCCATATATACTTCATTGTTCTTTTTCAAATTTTATGACCTATTTTTATATCTATTTTTAGTAGTTTTGGTATAACTGTATTATAAGGTATCAAGTGGTTTTGTGAAAGAAATATGAGAGTGTTCCACTTATGGTTTTTATAATACTTTGTTGAGTATTTATGTTAGTTCTTCTTTGGTGATGTGATAAAATTCTGCACTGAATCTATCTAGCCCTGTGCGTTTTGAGATTGGGAGATTTTCATTTACTTCTTCTATCTCAGCGTGTATTATGGGTCTGTTTTAATTCTTTACTTCATTCTAAATTAACTTTGTTGTATATACCTAGAAATCAATTTTTTTCCTTTTAGATTTTTCAGTTTGGTAGAATACAGATTTTTTTAATGTGTGTTCTAATGATTCTCTGAATTTCCTCAGTATCTTTTATAATGACTCCCTTTTTGTCTTTAACTTTATTAATTTAGATCATTCATATTTCTTTGGGTTATATTAACTGAAGATTTGTCAATCTTGTTAATCCTTTCTCTTTCCTCTATTACAGTATTCTCTGAGCCTAAGGAGAAGGGGTGTTTTATAGATATAGCCACTGGGACCTGATTCTGGAACTGCATTCTTCTCCTTTTTGTTTATTCTTTCTGTCTTTCATATCATGCATCTCCATCCCATTCATTTCCCCATCCCTTTGTATCCACCCTTTGCCCTTGTAACCTCCCCCCACATACACAAAATAAAATAAAATAAAATCTAAGAGAAAGAAGAAAAAATAAAAGAGAAGGAAAAAAATCAATCTCTTCATGGAAACTGTAGTGTGACAGAGAGAGTCATGCAGGAAACTCTTTAATCCATATATCTTTACTTACAAGTGTTCATTGCAAAAAGTAGTTGGTCTGTTTCAAGGCCTCTGGTCTCTGCTACACTATTCATGTTGGGCGCTTGCTGGAAATCCTCTTGGTTATCCTGCTACTGCCTTGTGTTTTGGAAATCCTGAAGCTTTGGATCTTTAGGACTGATGCTTTCACTTGCTCCAGCAGATCACAGATGGGATGGCTATTGAGGGGGCCCAACACATAAGCTTAGTACTGGGCAGGGTTGGTCAGCCAACTAGCAATTCTTTGCATTTTGATTGTGTTCTCCTTCTGTTGCAAAGAAAAAATTCCTTGATGAAGGGTGAGGATTACATTTATCTGTTGGTATAAAGACCAATATTTAGATTGCTGTTAGAAATTATGCTTGTTTAATAAAGTGGTGTTTGTAGGTTCCTCTCCAAGATACATGACTTAAATAACACTGAATATTTGTCTAGGTTTCTAGTATCTGGTATGTTTTTTCTCTAGTTGAGTGCATCCCAAGTTTAATTAGTAAACTATGGTTACCATCAAGACATGTGAGGCACTACTGCACCTCTAGAGATATTGTGTGATGCTGGTCATTGTGGTTCATAGATGTCGTAAGTGACTTCTTTATTTCAAGTTTTATTCCATTTGAACTTTTATAAATAAATTCAACCTCATTAGTAAATTATGTTTTATGCCTTGTATTTCTTCACTATTTTATCCAGTACTTTTTGTTTTCATGACCATCATTTCTTCATTTATTAATATCCTCTTTTAGGTTTTTGATTATGCGTAGTATTTCTGTTTTGAAATCTTTGTCCTGTATATAATCTAAGCCATTTTGGGGGATGGGGAGACATTTATAAAGGCATATAAATTTTGGTGGAGATTTATTTGTTTTTTTGTATTCTTATTATGCATTTGGGATGTACTCTAGGCACATGGAAGTGTGAGGACTGTATGTGACAGGTATATGGCACATAGTTCCAATACAAGGTTTGGGATTGGGTGAAGCTGCTGGTATAGTTCTAGTTTCTGTCCGTGGAGAGGGGTGGTTCTTGGGCTTGGCAGGTTGGCTGTGGTTGGTGTTGAGTCTTGCAGCCAGGATTGGTGTTGTTGCCTGTAGTGGGAATTAGGAGGAAGATGGGGTGCATTATGTATCTCTGTCTAGGAGTGGGGAAAGATATTCTGGGAGGAGTGGATGAGGTTAGCAGTGTGGATTGGGGTTCTCTACTTAATTGCTATATGTTGAAAGGGGTATACAAAAGCAGGCCAGACTGTTTCTTCTGCAGATCACAAGGGTTGATGTATTGGATAAGTGTCATTCAGTATCAACGATAACACGTTTCCTGATTGCACAGTCTCATCCTTGTCAACTCTCCACACTTTAACTGTTCTTACCAACTAGCTCCTTTCCTTTCAGCTTCTAGTAGTAGGAACCTTGACTGTTAGTATTTAATTTACTTCTTTAAGCTCATGTATTTTCTCTAATAGTTATAAATAACCAATATAATTATTTATATGATGTACTGTGAATTTTTGCAGATGAATATCATGTATAATAATTGAATTAGGATAATTAACATATGCATCCACTCAAACATTTTTCATTTCTCTGTGGTAGAAATATTTGAAGTTCTTGAGTTCTTGAAATGAACAGTAAATTCTAATTAATTTTGATTATTCTACACATCTCTAGAGCAATAGAATTTAATTATCCTCTCTAAGTGTATATCTGTTTCTATTAATTAACATTCCTTATACCTTTCATTCCTCACCCTTTTATCTTTTCTCAGCCTCTGGTAAGTGTTATTTACCTCTATTTCTGTAAAATAAATTTTTGGGTTTCTCGTGAGGACATGCTAATGAGAAAATGCAGACATTTTATTTCTGTGACTGATAAATTGTCTTCCACGTTCTATGAAATTTCCCCAAATGACAGCATTTCCATCCAAGACTGAATTGTGTTTCATTGACCATATATACATCCTTTAAATTCTTTACCCATTCATCCATCATTAGATGCCACGTTAGTTCTATATACTGTCTGCAGTAGGTAGAGCTGCAATCAACTTAAGAGTGCAGCTTCCACTTGCTGTGTATACACACAATTAGACATGGAATATTAAATTATATAGTAGTTTGTTTACTTTGAGATTTTTAAGCTTACACATTGTTCAAAGCAACATTTTAATTTGCATTCCTATTTCATTCTCCATATCTTCCACAAATTTGGTTAATTTTTTATGATAGCTAACCTATTTTTGGATAATATGATATGTTATTGTGGCTCTGACTTAAATTTTTTTGATCATTATTCATCTGGGGTATCCAACAATTAATGCTGGCCTTGTATATTTTTCCAGTTGAGAAATTTCTCCTTGGATCCTCACCCATTTAAAACAAGAAAATTTAGTTCATTCTGTATCCTATATATTAATCCTTTATTATATGAGTAGTTTTAATATATTTTTTCAATTAGTTTCTTTTTAACTCTGATATTTTTTCTTTGCTATATAGATGTTTATTTTATTTTGGTGAAGTATATTTTTATTTTGATCATCTATAATTTTTAAATAGACAAAATCTTTAGTTCTATACCAATATTTTGGCATTGTTTTCTTTGGCTATCTTCTACCTTTCTCAGGTTTTGAATACTTACACCATGTTCCATCCATTTTGAGCTGGGTTTTGTATATGATGAGAAATAGAAATGGAATATAAGATTTTATTCATGTTTACCAACACTATTTATTGAAACAAATACAGTTTCTCCTTTATCTAATCTTTGTACAATCTTTGAAGACTTTCTCTTACAAATCGAAGACTACTAAGTACTTCTTTTTTTTTTTGTAAAGTTTTTACATCAGTTCATCCATGTATGACTATTTTGAAATTATTTAAAAAATACATGGCATTGGAGAGATAGATGTCTCAGTGGTTAAGAGCAGTGGCTGCTCTTCCAAAGGACCTGGGTTTAATTCCCAGCACCCACATAGCAACTCACAATTGTCTGTAACTCCAGTTACAGAAGATCCAACAGCATCACATACATGCAGAAAAAAAGACCAATGCACATAATGCCTAGCTTCATTTCAGGAATCCCTGAGCCTTACTAGATGTCTCTTCCTGAAGTTTTGGTAGGTGTTATAAGTTAGCATTAACTATCAACTTGACACAGCCTGGATTCTCCTGGAGGTGGGGAGTAGTGCTAATGAGTAATTACCTTCATATATTTATTCTATGAGAATGTCTGTGAGGGATTGTTTTGATTACTGATTCAAGTAGAAGGACCAGGCCCACTATGAGTAGGCAGATGGCCTTCAATGTATAATGAAGTTTAAGCAGGCAAGCAAGTTCCTTTCATTGCTTCAGCTTCAAGTTCTCCTTGAGTTCCTTCCCTATCTCCTCAATGATGAATCACGACCTGGAATTGGAAACCAAACAAACCTTTTCCTCCTCTCAATTGCTTACAGTAGGCCTGATGCTGTACAAAGCTTCAAACATGCCATCTTATTTAATTATCCCAGTAGCCATTTGTGTTCCCTACTGTTATTCTTATAGGCAAGAGAATAAATGCTTAGATGGTGCGGTGACTGCTCACAATCATACAGCTTCTGAGGAGCAGAGTCCAGGCCACGCTATTCTCACTCCAAATTCCTTACTTCAATTGGATATTATGTAATCAGAATTTAAGCTTGATTTTGGCTATTTTGTATATTTGGCCTTGTATTATAAATATTTATTCTAATTATTAAAATACTTATGCAACATATAAAAAAAGAAATTATAATAAATGCTTTATTTCCTGCCCAATATCTAATTTTCCTGTAGCTCTCCAAAGGAACTCATTTCCACATACATTTGTATTACTAATGTAATAATTATTGCAAAATTATTGTCACAAATATAAGCTCAAGGGGCTATGAGTGAAGATCAATTGTCAGGTGTGTTCCTGGAGTGAGTGATGTCCAGTTTTCAGCCACTAGCAGTGTAAACAATGTATTGCTGTTAATAAAATATTTTACAAAGTATCAGGCAGTTTGCTTTTCATCAAAATGGGCTCTTCTGGCTCTGTTCTTTAATTATGAATCAATTCCTATATTAGCCATAAACTTGCATATTTGTTCTTTTTTTTTCTTTTTTCGAGACAGGGTCTTAAAGATAAGAGTCTTAAAGAGTCTTATTAATAAAATCAAACCCGAGGCCAGTTATTGGGGTGAACACTGGAAGGTCAGAGAGACAGAATAAGCCACAGCTATCTCACCTAGCCGGATCCTCAGCTGGTCTTGTTTCCTCAGACTGGATGCCCCGAGCCATCATCCAGAATGGGTCTCAGCTGAACTGCTGCTAGAAGCCTGAATGCTTAACCAGCCACATGCTTCTCCAGGCCAAATGCCTCTCCAGGGCAAATGCCTCTAGTTTCTGGTCCTCACGCCTTATATACCTTTCTGCTTTCTACCACCACTCCCTGGGATTAAAGGTGTGGCTTTCTGGGATTAAAGGTGTGTATCACCGTGCCTGGCCATTTCCAATGTGGCCTTGAACTCACAGAGATCCAGAGGGATTTCTGTCTCTGGAATGCTAGGATTAAGGGCGTGTGCTACCACTGCCTAACCTCTGTTTCATATTGTGGCTGTCCTGTTCTCTGACCCCAGATAAGTTTATTAAGGTACACAATATTTTGGGGAACACAATACTACCACATTTCCTCTCTTTTTGTCTAAAATTTAAAAAAGCTTATAACTAATACAAGAAAAACTATATCCAGTAAGTATATACAATATACACAGTCAAGATTACAATAATGATGTCTAGTCCATTAACATTTGACAGATTCATGCAGAAAACTCCATTAATATATAACAGTGTCCATTCCAGTAGCATTTGACAAATTCAGACAAAAAATTTTCATTACTTATCTTATTTAGCTTTGTGTAGCTTTGTGCCTTTCCTGGAACGCGCTTTGTAGCCCAGGCTGGCCTTGAACTCACAGAGATCTGCCTACCTCTGCCTCCCAAGTGCTGGGATTAAAGGTATGCACCACCACCGCCCAGCATATTTGTCCATTTTGGTTCACTGACAGCTTAATGGGATACATTTTGAAGAGTTTGGTATGATTTGTCATTCTCAAAGGTGACCTTATGATGGACTTCTTGTTATTATTGTCTTGAGCCAGTACATTGTATCACATGAAAAGGGAATCTTGAGTGGGCCTTTGTGTTCTCTCATCTCACTTTAGAGTCTTTCTGAAAAATATTTTTTTTAATTCTCTGAAAAGATTTTATGATGTATTTTGATCATATTCACTTGCAAAATACTCCCAAAATAAACTCCCACTTCCCAAGAGATCCTGTTACCTCTACTCTTTATCTTAAGCCCAAGTATATCTTATTATGTTGACTCTAAAGTATTAGATATTTAACAATCTCTTGTTGCTCAGATGACCTACCTTGCACACCACTTTTCACAAAAGCTGACTTACTCTTGGAGCTATCTATTGATAATACCTCCAAAACTTGGAGTGGAAATTTGTGTCAACCTCCTAATCCATGCTGGGACTCAGTCAAGTCTTGAGCATGCTGTAAAACCCGTCATTAATTTATATGTTCAACTGCTCTGCTATACCCTCAAAAGTAGCATTTCCTGTAGTATTCTGTAGCCTCTGATCATTTTAGTTTTTCCTCCTCTTCTGCTGAAATGATTTCTGAGCTTTGAGATGGAAATGTGTGATACAAATGCCCATTTGGGCTGTGCACTATGAAATCTTATTCTCTGTATCTTGACCAGTTGTGGGGTTCTGTGTAGCTTTCCTATATACTGACAGCAAACATAAAACATGAGAAGGAAATGAAGTGAGAATCTCATTTAAAATATATAATTAGTTCTCACAATAAATCTAGCCAAA
This sequence comes from Peromyscus melanophrys, assembly GCA_902168415.1. Classification (NCBI taxonomy): domain Eukaryota; kingdom Metazoa; phylum Chordata; class Mammalia; order Rodentia; family Cricetidae; genus Peromyscus; species Peromyscus melanophrys. The sequence goes on along the minus strand of CABHPR010112356.1, from coordinate 8,656 downwards.
AAAGTGAAAGATTTGCATAATAAAATCTTTAATTCATTGAAGAATTAAAATGAAAAACATGAAGATGGAAGAAAAACTTCATGTCAATGTATTAGAAGGATTAATATAGTAAAGATAGCCACCTAATGCTATCCTGATCAAAATCATAGCATAATTCTTAACAAAATGGGAAAATGATTTTAAGTTTTCTTAAGAAACACATACACTTTAGCAAAAATGATCCTGAACAATAAAAGGACCACTGGAGGTATTATAATCCCTGACTTTAAATTATGCTACACAACTCTAGTAATAAAAACAGGATGGTACTGGCATAAAAACAGTATAAAAACATTGGTCAATGGAGTCAAATTAAGTAGCTAATTATTAGTCCATGCAACTATAGCCCCCTAAATTTTGAAAAAGAGACCAAAATATCATAGTAGACAAAAACATAACATCTTCAAAAAATAGTTCTGGTCAAACTGGATAGCTAAAAATTAAATCTTTATGTCTCATTTTACAAAAACGCAATTCTGAGTGGATCATGGATCATGACTTAAGACCTCACACTTTGTATTGATTAGAGTAGATATTAGAAAATAGACTAGAATTTAGAGGCACAGGAAAGTACTAGAAAATTAATAGTTATTAAGACAAATAATTGACAAAAAGTGGTAGAACACGAAACCAAATATCTTTGGTACAGAAAAAAAAACACCATCATTCAAGAAGCAGAATACAGAATCAGAAAATATTTCTACTAACTCAATGTCTGACATTGAATTAGTTTCTAGAATGTCAAGGAAATGGAAACAATATAGATATGCAATAATGATTAATGGAATGTGGTACATTCACAGAAGAGAATATCATTGAAGAATTAATAAAGACAATATTATGAAATTTGCAGGTAATTGAGTGGAACTGAAACAAAAATGAACTTGAATGAGATAACCTAGAAAGACAAACACCATATGTTTCCTCTCATATGTCGATTATATCTTTGAATATTTGGACATTTGTGTTTTTTGATGACCCTTAGAGATCAGGAAATAAATACCCAGGGATCAGGGTAGAGGCTTTCAAGATAGGAGAGATATAATCCAATGATGTAAAGGGGTAAAAAAAAAAAAAAGCAATGTAACTTGGATAGGAAGGCTGTGTTAGAAGAGAGTGTATGGGAAAAAGCTAACTGAGTCTAAAGAGTTTTTTAAAGTCATATGAAAATAAATCCATGTTATTATGAAGTCACCAGTGTTGGATTAAAGGAACTTCATATTGATTACTTTATTGTTAGAAGACTTTTCTAAGAATATGATAGAAAATTCTAATCATGCTAGCAAAAATGTGAAAAACTGGTAAGACAAAAACAAGGGGGTGGTTCAATTAAAGTGCATATTGGTGAATCAATGAGTTTTTTTGGGATTACTTACAAGATTATTAGTGATGTAAAGATAGTTACATCACCAAGAGATCCCATGGGGCAATCAAATACAGATTCACCAAGGGGTATGTATCATAATGAAATGTTTTCTGTAAAATGTCCCAACGCCATCAAACTCCTGGGAATAAAAAAGGCCTCATGAGAATCTCATGAATGCTCCTGAGCCTTATAAGCAAGCCCCATGGGTGTAGTAAGCATCTTTAACTTTTCTTTTCTCACACCATGGGGTATTCATAAGCTGTTTTTCATGAATTCTTTGAGGGGTGACCATAGCTGCTTTGATTCATGATTGCAATGGCCATGCCCAACTCAAATAAAACAGCCACACAATATTGATGCAGTTCTCATTATCTCCCAATGATCCTAAATCTAGACCTCATGGATGGATTGTTTCCAGTCATTGAATACCTTACAGTGGGAATTAATTTTCAGTATATGACACTTTGAGTAACACACTCAAACCATATGCAAACTGTCATAACCTGGAAGCACATTGGAATAACTGTTTTCACTTTTTCCCTTTTAGTCTACAAATCATTATTTATCATTATATGATTGCTCTAACTTCAGGGGTTATACAAGGTTTTATTCCTTAATACCACATCTATTGCCTCCTAGAGTTCATCCTTGTTATCATCATTATAACAATCATCATCATCTTCATCTGGCTTGAATTTTGCAATAAGCTTTTGCATTAATAACAGTCAATGTAAAAAAAATAAAATTTTATTGATTATTTTTAAAAAATCTTTTTTTTTCATCTTGGAAAGCCCAAATGCATAAAAGCAAAAGATATGGCAGGGTTTTGTTTGTTTGTTAGTTAGTTTGTCACTGTTTTGAGACAGGGTTTTACTGTATAGTCCATATGTACTTCTACATGAGTCAGGCTGGCTTCAAATCCATCAGGCTCCTACCTCTACATCCCGTGAGATGGTATTACAGGTATGTTATTGTAATTGGATAAGGCATTCAGAGATAGTGAAACTTAGTGTTTAATGACTTCCCTAGTGCTAGTATAACAACAAAGAAGTTTTGGTATAACTAAATTTCCGGATATTGAAATGGGGCCCAATAGACTCCATTGTTTTGTGTTTGTTTGTTTGTTTGTTTTACAGATACCATTAGAAGGAGCATTAATAACAAGGGTTGCAGGAAAGAATAATGGGTGGGGGATAGAGAGGAAGTGATAGTGGATGGGAACTTGAGGGATTGGGTTGGTCGAGTTGGGGGAAGGAAGGTGAGGTAAGGCAAGGACAAAGATATTTTGATAGAAGGGGCCATCATGGGGTAAGGGAGAACATTGGTGTCAGGGAAACTTCCGGGAATCCACAAGGATAGCCCCAGCTATCTTTCTAGGATAGCCTAGAAAGAATGGAGAGAGTGCCTGAACGGGCCTTCTCTTGTAAGCAGGTTGGTGACTACCATAATTGTCATCATAGAACCTTCATCCAGTAACTGATGGAAGCAGATGCAGAGACCCACAGGCAAGCACTGGGCTGAGGTCTGGGAGTTCAGTAGAAGAAAGGAAGGAGTGATTATATAAGCAAGGGTGGAGGTGAAAATCATGAAGGGGAAATCCACAGAGACAGTTGACCTGAGCTACTGGGAGCTCCCAGATTCTAGACTGAAAGCTAGGGAGACTGCATGGGACAAACCCAGACCCTTTGCATATACCCATATGCAGTGACAATTATGTAGCTTGGTCTGTTTGTAGGGCCCCTAGCAATGGGACCATGATCTATCCCTGGCTCACGAGCTGGGTTTTTGAAATCTGTTTCCTATGGTGGGATGCCTCGATCAGGCTTAATGCAGTGTGGATGAGATTGTTCCTGCCTCAACTTGATATGCCACGCTTTGTTGACTCCCATAGGAGGCCTTACTCTTTCTGATTAGTGGATGGGGACTAGAAAGGAGGTTGGGGTAGGGAATGGGAAGAGAAAGGGGAGGGGAAACTGTGGTTGATATGTAAAATAAATATAAAAGTTTAGTAATTTTTTAAATTAATAAAATAATTTAAAATGAAAAGAATAGTGCTCTTGCACTGTGGAGGTGGGATTCCCTTGGAGGTGGGCACGTTTTAGTCCTTTATGCTGAAAGAGCCAACAAGAGGGCTGTAATTCTCAAAATGAATCTGATGAGATCTGCAAGAAATTTGTGGACTTCTCTCAGTATACCCTGTCCTCTAGTCTCCCACTGGAACCATGAGGTCCTTTAGAAAGGAGACAAAGCCTAAAGAACATCATAGGCAAAATGTGATTATGTGAAAATAGTGTAATGAAAAGGATTCTCCATCATTTTTATTTATAAGCTCTACTTTTGTTACAGAGAAATATTTATATTAGAAAATTATTTTTATAACTTCCAACATTTTCCAAATATGTGTGTGTGCAATTACAGTGAAGATAATTATGAATTTCTTAATACTACAGATTCAATAATAAATTGACTGTTCTAAGTACTCCACATGTTAACATGCATATGATCACATCCCCAAGAAGTATTAGTAACAAATTTATGTCATTTTCCATGGCTTCCACACCCTAAACTGTAATGAATGATTTCAGACTCTGATGGTAGGCTACGGCAGTATTTTTTATTGCTACTTGAAAACCCTTGATGGTTATTACCTGAGCATTGAAGTGACACTGCATAATACACTCCTGGAAAGTAGAGACTGAGTTTTTCAGAGGACTGTTTAATAATAGATTAAACACTTGAGGGGAGCTCATATGAAATAATCTCAATTGATGCTGATTCCTACATCTGTGCTCTAATAAAAAATGAACTGAGATACATATTAAGACACATGAATATTTGAATACATATTTTTTAAAAAATCAGACAGGGATGATAAGTCTTTTCTTAAGGATAACACAGTCTTGTTTAATCATACTTACCTATTATTAATACACCAGAGAAGGACCTATGAGTTGGCTCATTGGCTAAAGTAACTTACTCCAAGTCTTCCAACCCGAGTTAGGTAATAAGAACACAAAAGTTGGTAGAAAAGATGACATTCTCAGAAGTTGGCCTATGACATCCATACCTGAGACCTTGCTTGCAAATGTGCATGCACACTCAAACACATATAAAACATATTTACATATGTGTGAAGAAAGAAAGCAACACAGTAGGAAATAAAACTAATTTGTAAATTATTTGTCTTTTACTATCATGTGGAATTATCAGACTATGAAAAATAAATACTTATTATATTTGCACTGTAATTAATATTATCAGTTCTAGGGAAGAAAACTATAAGATACAGTTACTATAAAATAGTGACTGGGAAATATGAGTAGGGTCAACTTAACTGGGAAGGGAGATGGAGGGCAACACAAAGGGAGAGGGGAAAGGAGGGCTCAAAAACATTGAATGTTTTTTTAAAATGTCATAGTGAATTATATTGTTTTAGGGGAGAGAGAGTGAGACAGTAAGATAGATAGATGATAGATAGATAGATAGATAGATAAATAGATAGATAGATGATAGATAGACAGATAGATGAGACATAGAGAGACAGAGAGACACACAGAGAGAGATTTTAAAATTTAGTTTTGGTACTTGGGGTGCCATGATGCCCAACTATAGACTATTTAACAAAACCCTCAATGCCAGGCTCATAGAACCTCTTTCATTTTGGTAGGAGGAGGGTAAGAGACAAGGTATGCCATAGACTGTGGTGCCTTCCAGAAAAAGAAGGTAAGATCACAGCACTGAATGCACCACACATATCAAACACCAGAGTTTGAGGAGTGAATCAGGTTCTGACCTGGAAGTCTCTTCAAGGCTAACTCTCATATTTTCAGAGAGAGAGCTCTGTAATCAACAAAGTAATCAATAATCTTATCTAATTGTAATGTGTACAAATCACAATGATAATCAGAAAAATAGGATAGTACAAATGATTCAATATCGACACTTACATCCTGGGGGAAATAACAGCCACCTATTGGACATAAGATATATTTAATAGGAGTATATTCCTTCCTGGTACTGTAAGCTTAGCTACTTACCAATAGCTAGTGAACCTATGGAACCCAGAGGAGGAACTTCTAAGGCTATTTTACTAAATCAGTATAATTTCTAACTGAATTCTTAATATTTATACTCATAGATAAATGCAGCTCTCTGCTCTCATCAATGAAGCTTTTTTATCTAGCAAATGGGGACAATTATAGAAAGCTACAAACATTTAAATTCCAGGAGACAGCTAACAGTGAAGTGTCCATCCCCAGTTAATACATTTGCCTAACAACCTCTACACATAAATCTCAGAGAACATCACTGAAGAGGCAGTGAAAAGATTAGAGGAGCCAGAGAACCAGGATATTTTCCCAAGATAGTGTCTTCTAAAAATATATGTAAAAAGATGATTGGAGGGATGTGGTCTTGGAAGAGTTGGGGTTGAATATCATCATAATACATTATATGTAGTTCTCAAACAATTACTAAGTGGTATTATTAAGTTATATATTTAAGATACATCAACAAATATATTATTATGTTTTATAATCAAATGGATGAGATTATTAAAAACCTGCTAGTTCAACAAAACAGCACTGTGTTTGCAAAGAAACCTTTTACATAGGTACCTTTCACTGCAGTGAAAACACTGTTCATGTGTGGAGGTAAAAGCAGTATTTCTGTTGCCCACAATATCATATTATATAAAGATAATGGTGATATTTCTGTAAGTGTCCTCCACTATTTCAATACTTTGAAAAATAATGAATTCTAGTTTCATAAATTTTACTCCTTGTCCAATTTTATAAAATATTGGCTCCATTAGTAAAAGGAGGGAAGATTGCTTAGTTACTTATAATATACATTAAAAATGACTTTAGAGAGTAAGGCATGAACATAATTTTTTTCATGAAACAGTTCTGGTGGAAGTTTAATCCATGGTTTGGAAAGATTTAGGGTGATAGTTTAGTATACTCACATCTTACTCAAAACCTCAATCAGAAACATTTTTATTTCATATATTTTATACCACTTGTATTCATGTGAAATTCAGCTTTAAATATTCATGTTTTAAATAAGCAATGGGCATTACACCTACATAATGGCAGTTAAATTTTTTTATATTTTATCAACATTTATAAAAGGAGAATTCTAACAAACTTAACAGTGCCAATAATTTAATTTTGATGATACTTTATAGTATAATATTCAACTCTGTATATAGCAAAGCACAAATCATAATAAAAGGCTATATTTTTTTATATTTTTCATACTTATTCTTCCCATGAAATAATATCCCTAGTTTCAAATAAAAAAAATATTGATATTGTGACATTTATTTCTACACAAAAGACACATAAACCTTGCTAAGCCTACTAAGAACAACTTGATTTAAAATGTGATAGTAAGAAACACTGGAGTTTGGTGCACTGTGTATTATTTTGAGGAAGTAAATGATTTTCTATAGATGGAATATTATCCTTGCTGTTAAGGATTAGAATTCTTGCTTATTGTCACAACCGTAAACATTCAATTAGAAAATAATATGAACAAATCTTTAGGGACTAAAAAGGCAAGTGGAAATCAGTTAATATCAAATAGCTAGGAAATACATTTAAAATGACCACACATTGATAAATTGTAGACGGCATCTTATAAAACATAATTCATGTAGTTTACTGTCACACTTTAGGTTTCTTGGTGGTGTTGTTAAATTGGTTGCACTTTTCCTTAAGTTATCAGATAATACTAGAGAGTAACCAGGTGGTCTTAGATGCTGAATTTAATTCCAGCAAAATTTTTAATCTGTTTTTACCAATATTCACTCAAGTCTCCTGACAAATAAGAATTCCACAGTTTTTACACATTTTACTAAGAGAGGTGATTTGGATGGATACCTATCAAATTAAACACTTTGACAGTTATAAAGCCATGGTAGAAAGTCAGGTGACAGAGTATATTGTTGAATAAGTTAGTTATTTTTGCTCCGCACAATTGATCATTTTAGAGTCAGACTTTGGGACTACAGGATTCACATTAAAGTGCCTGATAAGAAAACAAAGGCTGACAGTTTAAGGAAACTACATTTGTTCATTTCAAAAATTTTAGCATCATTCTAAAATTTACTTTGACCAATACTTTTTGTAATATGAAATATATCTACTATTGAAATCAGTTTTTTGAAAGTAGGTGAGAACTATTCTTTATAATCTAAAGTCAATACTTCTAAATTGCAAATATATCAAGAACTATTTATCTGAATATTGATTTCTTTCTAATTAAGATCAGAAAAATATTTTAAAATATCCTATTAAATGCTGAATTAGTCATTTAGCGTTTAAGTCATTAGTAATTGCATCCAGATGCTCACTGCATTGCACAAAGAAAATTGTTATTTTTAGAGAATCAAATACTGTTACTTTGCACTAGCCATGATGTTTCTAGTACAGTTTGTTATTGTCTTTTAACAACTGTGAAATTTCAAAACAAGGCATTCATGACTTGTACAGTAACAGAGTACTCTGTGAACTGCAACAAAACTTATTTTATAAATTATGATTTTCATATCTTGAAGTCAGTTTTATATTAGTAAGTATGTGGATATAACTGAAAGTAAAAGATAATTCTATTTAGGTGTAAAGAAAAATAAAATCTTGGAGCTTGCAGGTAAATGGATGCACATAAAAAATTATAATAAATGATGTGACCCAGACCAAAAAGACAAATGTTGTATGTTCTCTTTGATCTGTAATTCTAATTCTAAAACCTCAGATGTGAGTACACAACATGGAATAACCTTGGAAAACAGAGAATTGTAAAGGGCTGTGGAGGGTGGGCTTGAGAGGGAAAGAGCGGGGCATAGGTGACATGAAGTGGGAAACAGAATGACATGAAGAATCCCCCCCCCAGCTCCTATCAATTGCTAATCTCTTCTCAGTAAGGGGTGGGACCTGGGAATCATCTACCCCAGGAATGGAATAACTTTGGCTGGTTTGATGTAGCGCAGATCTTATATAGGTTATTGTAGCTACTGTTTATTACGAGTATGATGACAATGTCATCTCTGAAGAGAGCACTTAACAACTTTCGTTCCTCTTGCCTCATCCTTCAGCTCTTACACTTTTTCTGTGCTCTCTTAATATTGAATAAGTCTTGGTTCAAAAGAACATTGTCTATGTAGTTGTCTTATTCAGGACTGAACAATTAATCTCTTATTCTCAATAGTTTCAACAATTATGCATAATTCTGTTGACTGCTGCTAAC
>CABHPR010112354.1:939-13531 GCA_902168415.1 Peromyscus melanophrys | reverse complement strand
GGGGAGTGGGAGGAGGGAGGACAAGGGAATCTGTGGTTGATATGTAAAATGAATAGAAAATCTCTTAAAAAAATTTGAGCCCCCAGTCTCAACTTGCCATGTTGTTATTATAATAATAATTTAAAACCTCATTAATATTATACAGAAAAATTAGTTTAAGCAAAAGTAGATTTGGAAAGCCTGAGACTGTTTAAAATTGTGTTACACTAATTTTCTCAAACGTTATGAACAATGAGGTCATTCAAAGTATTTCATATGCCTTTACATTGTTTTCTCATACTACTTAACTAGATTTATTGAGTTCGTAATAATAGACAGGTTTTTACTTGGCTTTCCTCAGAGTTCTTGGCATTTTTCTCAGTTTTTAATCTGTTATCATCAATGTGTGTGATGAGACATGTGAAACTCTAAGTTTTAGATTCTCTTACAAGCAATAAAAATCAGTGTGATTATCACCTTTGTTTAATAACACACTATACTTCTCTTCCCTATGTCTATGTCAATGATAGCTCTGAAATTTAATGTCTAATTAGTATTAAATATTTTACAGAGGGACTCCATCAAGAAAGCCAAGTGTAATTTCACCAGATAGCTTAGTAGCCAATTAAAAAATATGAGTTTTTCATTAACTTTATGGTGAGTGGGTTGTTTTCTATGTCAATTTTCTTTGTACTTTTGCAAATATTTTAGTGAGAAAGGATGTTAGGACATTAATTTACCTTATACTCAACCATTTGTTAGATCCTTGCTAGGTGACACCAGCCTTTGCTTGACAGTTATCTCTATGCCTGTTTTTTGAGCTGGCCCTTTCCATCATGGAATAACTAACTGTTCAAAAAAACCATAGACTAAATCTGCTTTCTATTACTTACAACTAAATACTTTCATATACTATAAAGTCTTATTAAATGTTTGGTGAAGCATACTTTAGTAACATGATAATAAGGAAGATGAAACAAAACACACAGGTGAGTATTGTACAAAAGTGAAGAGGGCACCTGTGAAAGAGAAAGTGCCAATAGTGAATATTCGGTTTCCTCTCAATGGAGTGTGTGTGTGTGTGTGGGGGGGGGCGGCAAAGGAGAAGGAGAGAGAGACGGACAGAGACAATATTTTATGATAGCTAGATTAAATATAGCTCACAAGGATGTATTTCTGACATGTTTTTAGCTAATAGAGGTAGAAGAAAGGGTGTTATATCATTGATAACATGTTAATGAAGAAAATGTGAAACATGAGATGGGAACACTAATTATGACTATTGCTGTTGGACTAAGTTCCATAAATTTATGACAACCAGGGAACAAAGGCATACAAATGCAATGAGTTAGGTAGATGTGATCTACCTAATAGTTTAGGATCTTTTGTATTAATCTTTTGTTACTTGCATCATATTTATATTTTATAATAAAATAACAAACTAAAATATAGATGAAGTAGCAGGGAAATGGGTCAATGGGTATGGTGATATTTTATTTGTTCTGAAATGTGATTTTATTTGTATGTTAATAAATAAAGTTGCCTGGGGGTCAGAGCTAATAGCAAGCCATAGCAGAAGCTGGGTGGTGGTGGTGGTGGTGGTGGTGGTGGTGGTGGTGGTGGTGCACGCCTTTAATCCCAGCACTTGGGAGGCAGAGCTAGGCAGATCTCTGTGTGTTCAAGGATACAGCCAGCATTTGGAGACACACGCCTTTAATCTCAATACCAACCATAGAAGACCTGGAGGTCTGTGTAGATGGGCAATGACGAGGAGGTCATGTGGTTGGGTTTACAACCAATGAGAAGGCAGAATAGAAAGTCAATAAAATGGACAAACACACAAGAAGTAGCTCTCTGGAGGAGGAGGACAGCAGTGGCAGTGAAGAGTAAGGTTTTTAGCTCTTAGCTTTTGCTGTGACCTCTTGGACTTTTTAACTTTGCACTTGGCTCTGTGTTTCTTATTTAAACAAGACAGTTACATCTACAAATGGGAAAAGAACACTTTAGTACAGTACTCAGAAACCACATAGAAAAAACAGTTTGAGGTAGCTCAGATCTCCATATCTATAATTTTAGAATTCTCAAAGTGAGATGGGTGGCAGAGATAGTACAATTACCTGGAAACACAAGGGACCAACTAGCCTGAAATATGCAGCATGGAAGCAAAAAACCAAAAACCAAAAAAGACTAAAAGACCTCAAACAAGCTGCATTGTGAGACTCAACTTCTGTAAGTTGTCCCATGACTCCATATGCATGACTGCCATGCATCTACACCCCCCATTCTCGTGTAACAAAATTTCTTGAGGAGAAATACACACAGCTACTTACTCTGGATTGGGAACTCACAACAGACCAAAGTTCAGATACCATCGAAGTTCAACTTGGTGAACCATTGGGTTTTATTGGAGTTACTTACAGGAGTATGAGTGGGGTGTTATGTACAGGAGCAGAAATGACTCAAACACAGCTGTATTACTAAAGCCCACCCCAACATGGGTGACAGTACACAAAAGCTGGGAACCTGGAGCACACTGCACAGCCTGCAGGCAGCTGAAGAAGTTGGACAAAGTCCTTTCCAAGTAACTCAGATAGTCTAAACCTCTTCTTGGCAGCTCTGCGGGTTTCTGCTTCTGGTCTCAAAGTCTTTTTTACAGGTTCTCTCCTTTCTTCTGAGAAGGACTCTCAGGTTTTATTACTTACTCTGGCAGGGAGGGACCTAGAGAATCTAGTCAGTTTCAATGACTCGTTAAAGCTATTTTCAGTATGAAACTTGTCTTCAGGATGGAATGCTTTAATTTCTGTGGAAATAGTTGAAGGAAATTGTTGAACAACACAGACACACACACAACTAAGTAATAAAGTTATAAATTACCAAAGAGATATTTACTAAAATAGCAATACAATGCCAATAAGGATATTTGTGTTTATTTATGTTCCTTAAGGGATTTAAGGAGTATAAATATGTGTGAGTATGTGTATGGGCACACATGTAACAATATTAATTGCAGAAGTGACTGAATTTGGGAGCGAGGGATAGAGGGATAGCAGAGTGATGTAGCTCTACTTCTCATGTATATAGTTCACATAAAAAGAGTTTTAAAAGTAAAAATATGGGAAATGCACAATTTAAGAGCAAGATATATAAATATATATATATATGTAAACTCTGAAAAATGTTGAATAGTCTCTGTATCCTGATTTATCAAATATACAGGTAATATTTAGTTTCTTACATAAAAATAAACAATATACATCAAATTTGCATTTGTCTTTAATAAATGATAAAATTAAAAAATAATTTTACTTGCTTATTTGTTAGCTTTTTGAGAATTTTGTACATTGAGTTTTGATCATATTCATCTTTCCCCCCACAACTCTTCCCAGATCCCCCTCTCCACTTCTCGTTCTATCTACTGTTGTCTTTAATTTGTCACATCAGGCCAATTTGTGCTGCCCAAACATTCCTGGAGGTGAGACATTCCACTGGATCCCATTAAACCTACCAGAGGCTACATTTTTAGAGAAAACTGACTTTTCCTTTCCCAGCAACTATCAATTGCCAATAACTCCTTGTCTAGGGGAGAAACTTCACCCCCAACTCTCTCTCCATGGTGGGATTTGGTCTGGTTTGGGCTTGGACAGGTATTGAACATGCTATTACTTGTGCTGTGAACTCAAGTGTGCAGATGCTGTGATGTGTCTACAAGATGTATTTGTTTTCTTGTAGTCATCCATTGCTTTTGACTCACACTATTTCTGGTCCTTCTCTTCCTGAGTCTTTAGAAGAAGGGGGTGGTACACATGCTCCATTACAACTGAACCTTCTTCAGTCTCTTATTCTCTGTGCCTTGTCCAGTTGTGGATATTTATGTTGGTCATCATCTATTGCAAACAGATGTTTCTCTGATGAGGGCTGAGAGGTGAATTTATCTATGGGTATAATTATGTGTCATTAGGAGCTCATTTACTAGTATGTTTATTTAGCAGAATAATAGTATTAAGTTCTTTCCAAGAACTCATGACCTTTAAGCCATAGTTTTCAGTCTTATAATAATACAGATTTCATATTGTAGAGCAGGCATTAAGTCCAATCACAAAGTGTTGGTTGCTCCCATGATGTCTATGCCACTATCACCAGTGGGCATGTCTTGCAAAGTCAATCATTATCATAGCTCATGGGGTTTACAACTATACATCATTGATGTTTTCTTTCTCCTCTAGTAACATGTATTGAATTTCAGCAAAATGAGGTAGTTGGAATGAAGTTTCCATCTTAGGACCACCTTGATTTCTGCATGCTGTATGACTCATCTATGTGGTGTCTTCAGCAATAGGGCCATATGGATAAGTTCTAAAGAGTAACTAGGAACATTGATACCATCCTGTAATGTTTGGGTGTCTTTGCAACCTCATTGGACAACAATTCCAAAAGAAGCAATACATTCCTGGGAGGGAGCTTTTTATTTGTTAGCCCCTGATATCTAGCACAGTCATTGTGACCCTGTTATGGGATAATTGCATTTTAACTCTTTTTATATATGTGTATGGATAGATATTAGGAAGCTTCTACAGTATATATTTATGTATACATATGTGAGTCTATGTGAGTCTATGCCTTATATGTGTAGATTCCCATGTGTATGTAGACTCAGAAGAGCCTCCCATATAAGCCTGGAACTACAGCTACAAGGAAGCAAAGTTAGAATAAGCTGCTATCTCTACAGCTGCAGAACTCCTGCATCACTCTGAACTCTATACATATGAACTAAAGTCAGCACCCACCTTACTTAAAGGTTCGGCTGTTAGTGCTGGTAGAGTTCTACTAGAGACAGAGAAAGCTAATCCCACCTGATGTATCCTGAAATTTATATGATTTAAGTATGAGCATTCAGGTTTTGCTTCTGTTTTTAAGTGATGAAACTGTAAAATAAGATGTGATGAAATTGTTAGCCTATGTATACATGTGACCAAGCAGATTATAACTCATAAATCTATACAAGCATTGTGTGACAGTGGAAAAAGAAACTTTAAAAGTTATGTTACAAAAATACGTTACCTCTGTTGGTAAAAATAGAATCTTCCAAGAATTTCTGGCTTCTAGAGCCACCATTGCTGAAGGAAGTGGCTTGAGGAAAGACAGTGTGGCGTCGGTCAGAAGCCCACAGACTTGTAAGGCTGAAGGCGTGGCTTGGGCTCAATCTCTGTTGCTTTTTGGAAAACTTTGGAGAAGTTTCATAGTCTACATAAGCTTCATCTTATTCATGTGTAAATTGGAAATAATAATGTTATCTTTCAAGACTGTTGGTTGAAATTTCTCTGAGCAAATGTGTGTAAGGAGTTTAACAAAATAATTGGTCCTTATTGTGAACTGGATTTTTAGGTTACATGTTAGTTCTGCCATCGTTTTTCGTAGTTACAGGTAAATGATTCCTTTTTTCTTTTTCTCAAAATGAATTGAGTTCCCTCTCAGTTTGTTCCTTCTTATTCCCAGTATCTGTGAGGTTCAGTGTTGTTCTTGTCCTAACCTGTTTCTTTCAATAGTGACTAATCTAGGTGAAGTGATAAGGAAGAAGGTAGAAAACCATCAAGCTATATCTACTAGCTGTAAGAAGCTGGGCATGGTGCGTCATACTTGTAATTCCTGCATTTGAGAGGGTGAGGCATGAGGATCCTGAATTCAAGAACAACTGGGTAATTTCCAGGCTAACCTTAGCTTCTGAGTGAGACTCTCTTTTAAGAAAAAGCTTTAGGGTAGTAATTTTCTATCAAAATCAACAGTGAAATTTTTCAGGTATAAGACGTTAAAAACATCCCAGGCATTCAGTTGTTTATTTTACATTGTGTGTTGAATAATTTCCTGAGAGGTCAACACTCCAATTTGTTTTTGATCACAGGGCTTCCTGTCTTATCTTCTGTTCTACCCTTATCCATGGATATGACTCTTTCTTCCCTTCATTAGACGTAGTAGAATCAAGGCCTCCTCTGCTAGAGGTTTGTCTTGAACACCGTCTAAAAAAGTTAATAGACACTAAGATTATGGTATATCTGGAGTTAACTGGACTCCGGTAGGACTGGAGGTAACAGCATTGGCTCAAACTGCTCTTACCTATCACTGAATATATTGCAATTGGGCCGTAGGCTAGTTTGTGCTTTAATATTGGTTAGAAAACTTCTAATTCTTCTATGGTCACCCCAATAAGATTGGAAAAGCTCTAGCTAAATAGTTGTTATTGGTAAGCCATTTGGATGTTACAGAAAGCATTTTATTAAAATTATCCTCAAAGAAGCTGATTTATTTAAAAGGCTGTCTCAGTCCCATTCTGTTTCAATGAAAAACTTGAAATTAGAAACTGCAATGATGATTCTACAACCTTATAACAAAAAAAAGTTGATCATTGTATGAGTAAAGTGACACTTTGAAGTTGGATCTCGGAATGTGATAAACAAGTCTTGTTCTAATATCAGCAGGAACTTCTTCTGTTTGAAGTTGCTAGGATACTATCTTAAAGGAATAACTCATTTGATTAACTGCAAATAGAAATTGCTTTTTAGGAGCAGTTCATACATTTATAATAGCCTAGGTCAGGCATAAATCTATAGTAGCTAAATGTTAAGCATGTGATCTCTATGACCCTCTTGAATATCGGGAGAAAAATCATTATTTTTCTTCATAAAACGCATGACAAAGAATGACTCTTAGCTGTGTTTCATCATAAAAATGAAAATATTATTGGTAAAGGGATTCTTTCTTTTGCTTTATGCTTGAGTTTAGTTCACATTCTGAATATAAAATGAAATTCCACATGTAAAACACTTTGAACAGCAACAACAAAAAATATGAAAATCCAGTAAATTTTTGAGAAAGTAGTGCCCTTGTTGGCAAGTGGCATTCCACGATTTCCTCTGCCTACTTCCTGTTCATTACACTTAGCATTTCATTCCATACTCTATTCTATACTATAAAAGCCTGTATCAGAAAGAGAGGGCATTAACATTTAAAATTATAAGCGAAATGGAGTCATACGTATAGCAAAATTTCCTCTTCGTAACAGTTTTTCTATAGGGTGATGGTAGCCCATCTGAATATGTGTATTAAGAGGCAACTCCTTACAAAATAATTTTTTTCTGTTAAGTTTATATCATGGGAAAGTAAATAGAGTTATAGAATATCAAAGACAAAATTTATTCAAAATGGCCTTAAATTTACTTATTAGCTGTATCATTACATTTTAGGAGAATTTCAAGAAGCCTTCCATTATCCCCAGTTTAGTATAATCTTAGAGAAAGACAGTATGTCCAAAGTATTTTCCTATAAGTGTAGTATTTTCAAGGCTGAAGTTTGTGACTCATGGGGTAGAAAGTGAGGCTTTGAAGGTTTGCTACTATAGCAAATCTGCATTTGAAAACAAAATAGAGGAGAAAGTGAAGATATAAAGATTTGAGGCTGTGATTGCAACTTTTCATTGCAATTTGGCACACCTGGGAAGAAGAATGATACGTGAGGGATTGCCTCCATCAGATTGGCCTGTGGGCATGTATGTGTGGCATTTTCTTAATTATTAATTGATGTGGGAGGGTCCAGGCAATGGGGCAGTGCCACACCTGGGCAGCCAATCATGGGTAGGATGAGACAGTTAACTGAACATGAACCTGGAACAAGCCAGTGAGCAGTGTTCTCCCAACATTTCTGTTTCAGCTTCTTTCTCTGGTTTTTTGCCTTGAGCTCCTGCCCTGACTTCCTTGAGTGATGGGCTGTAACCTATGAGCTCAAATAAACCACCCTGTCAGGTTGCTCTTGTTCATACCATTTCTCACAACAGAAAGCGACTAGAACAAGGGACTTACTTACTGGTGGCTTTTTTTTTTCAGCTGAAGATGAAGGAAAAGCTGGAAATGAATGCATTTTTTCAAGTTATATTTCATGGAATTGAGGGGAGAAAGGGAAGGAAGTAAAGAGAGGGAGATGTAAGATGAAGTTATTGACATGGATAACTTGGCTGGAAGCTTTTTGAACCTGTTTGTGGTGTGTCTGAGCCAGACAGGAGTACTGCTGTAGCCACAGGGTACATTTCGTTGTCATATTAGCATACAGTTGCACTACACAGGAGGAACGTTGTATCTGTGGAAGCAAGTTAGTATGAAAGAATTTAATAACTGCAGAAAAACTTTTTATTTGACTAGAAGTCTAGGGGAAATTTGATGCATATGTAATTATTAAATTGACACTGGGAATTTGAATCCTTAAATATGTATTGATTTGAATAGATATACAAGAAATCAACATCATTGCAACTGAAATAGTACAGTTGGCTCTTACAAACAGAGTGCTGCTAACTACTTGGGTGATCTGGGTTACTGTTAGTTCTCTAACCAGTGAGACGAGGAAATTCTACCAACTTATGGATTTTCTCAAGATACAAATGAGAATACATGAATACACACACAGAATGACATCTGGCAAGTGACAGAGCTTTTAAAATTGTAGTTGTATACACCATGCGTCTCCACAGTAGGTTTCCCAGGAGCAGTCCAACTTACAGCCCCTCGAAGAATCCAAGAAATTAAAGAAGGCATGAATGAAGAGTTGAATAAACATAAAGAGGATGGCAGTAAATGTTTAAGTGAAGTAAAAGAAAGAACAAATGTATGGCTGGCTGATTTGGTGAAGACAATTCGAGATTTGGAAACTGAATTCAGTAAAGAGATGGAAATATTGATGGGAACCCAAGTTGAAATAAAAATGGAATTGAAGAGCTCAGTGACCCAAGTAGCAAATTGTGGGCAGAAGAAACAAAGTGAACAACAGACTCAGAACAACTTGACCTGTGTTTTCTTTAGTCTGCTGCACTTGACTTTAAGGCAGGCGTTCCTAAGTTCTTCATATGGCCAATGTCTCAAAACCCCATCTTTTTGGATAGCTCTTCTCTAATCACCCTTTAAAGAAATCTTTGCCTCCTTAGCCTCTCTATTGTGGAGTCTTACTTCCTTCTTTCATAGTAGTCATAACAATGGGAAGTAACCTTGTTGACACATTCACTACCTATGATCCGTTTTGTTCCATTCTTGGTTTTGTCTTTATTTTTCCTAATAGAATCTAAGGAAGGGTAAAGGGGGCAAATGACTTCCTGTGCATTCACTGATATTTGTGTTTTTGGCTAGGTCCTAAGATGCCAACTGTTACCTAATCTAACGGAATAAATATTGAACTCTTTAAAATCTCACACTTCTCAGGACAAAAAAAGGAGTGCTTTCTAGTAGCACAGTGGTAAAGAATGGTTCTGAAGTAAAGCCACGGGATGACATAGAAACACTATAGTCTTTACTTTGTGATGGGTAGCTCTAAGCACTTCTTACATTTGTATTAAAAACAGCTTTGTTGAGATGCAGTTAACATACTATTGAATTCATTCTTTAAAATAATTTTGCTGGTTTTTAGTAAGTACATAAATGTGTTGTAATCATCATAGCAGTCAGTCAACTGTGAAATACCCCATCACCTCAGAAAGAAGCCTTGCATCCTTTAGCTCTTACCCCTCCATCCCACTTCTAATTCTCACCCCTAGCTATAGCAAGAACTCACTGACTTTCTGTGAATACTTTACCCTACTCTGGAATTTTACATGCATGAAATTATGGCAGTCAGCATGGAAAATATTTCAAGATCCATTCATGTAGTATATATCAAAACTTCAGTTTTTCATGTAGTTGTACAATATTCTACAGTGTGGATGTAACCTTGAGGATGTACCCCTTGAGGATAGACGGGTTGTTGCCAACTTCTGGGTATTATGAATATTGGTGATGTAAATATCGAAGAACAATTTTTGTGTAGAATCGAACTTTTACTTTCATTGGGTAAACTCTGGAGTTAATTGCTGAGTCATTTGGTAACTGAGCTCACTGGAGGATCAGAGAGATTGCTTTGTAAACACTGTCTCCTTTCTACTTTGTGAGTCCAGATGAAAATTTTCCCTTTTGGGGGGATCTTTTTGAAAGAATTAGCTTCTATTTTTACTCAGTGTACTTGTTTTCCATTCTTATTTCATTCTTTTCTACTTATAATCTTTGGATATTCCTTCGATCTCCATGATTTAGGTTTAACTTTTTCTTTCTCTAATATTTTAAGGTGTTGGGTTGAATTATTGATTTCAGATTTTAATTGTTTAATATTTATAATTGAAATAGTTACATCACTTTTCCCCTCTCTTTCCTCTATCCTTGTCCTCTCAGTTATCATCCCCCAAAACGCTCCCTCGTTCTCCAACCTCAAGTCGATAGCCTTTCTTTCTTTGATTGTTATTACACACACACACATCTTCTCTTAACAAGTATCATTAACAGCTTTAAATTTCTCATTAAAGATTTTGTTGGCTCACACACACACTTCGATATGTTATATTTTCAATTAAATACCCTGAAATATTTTTTGGTTTTTCTTTTTTCTTTTATTTGTTGTTTAGAAGAGGATTTTTCTTTTATTTACCCATAGCTGAGACTCTCCATTGTTTGCCTGCTCTTGATTTTGAATTTCATTTCTTGTGAATCACTGTACATACTTTATCATATTTCTATCTTTTTATATTTATTGAGATTTTTTATGACCTACTTTATAGTGGAGCATGTTCTATGTGCTTTTCAGAGGACAAATGTTTGCTGAGTCTAGTTTGTTTAAGGCATTATGTCTTCCATATACTTGTTAATCTTCTGTCCAGTTATTTTGCATATTATTAAAAGGGAGGTGGTAAAATCCACAACCATTTCTCCATTTATTTATCAGTTTTTGCTTCATGTATTAAGGGCTATGCAATTTAGTGCATGAATGATTATAATACTTCTATCTTCTAGAAGAATTATACATAGAAGAATTATAACTATTTGAAATTATAAAAAGTTCCTGTTTATTTATAGTAACATTCTTTTTCTATCACAAAGTCTATTTTTAACATCTGTATAGTATTTCCCATTCTTGTGGTTGGTATTTGCATGATATTTATTCTCCAATTCTTGGCAATTCTGTTTTTTTGAATTATTGAATCTTAATTCCTGTGGACTGTGCACAGTTGAATAATAATTTTTAAGTGTAGTCTTCTAATCTTTCTTTTTTAATTGGGTTGTGTTGTAGGATATGTGTACACTGTGTGAAGATGTATTGCTATGATTGGTGTAATAAAAAGTTTAATGGCGTACTAGTAGCTAGGCAGGAGGTATAGGTGGGACTTCTGGGCAGAGAGAGAACTCTGGGAAGAAAAAAGGTAGAGTTGCCAACCAGGCTCAGAGGGAGCAGGATGAGCAGTATGGAGATGAGGTAATGCCACATAGCAGAACATAGGTTAGTATAAATACGTTAATTTAAGTTATAAGAGCTAGTGGGACAAGCCTAAGCTAAGGCCGAACTTGTCTAATAATAAGTTCGTGTGCCATTATTTGTGAGCTGGCACCTCAAAAGAAAACTTGCTACAGGGTTGTTTGATTTTTTCACATTTAATGCTACAAATATATAATTATAGTTTGAATTACAGTTGCCATTTTATTTTTATCTTCTCTATAACTCATGACATTTTTTATCCTTCAGATCATCCTTTATTTTACTGAGTCTTCATCACCCAGAACACAAACTGAAAGTGTTCAACACATTCAATCTTTGACCCTGTCAAGCTGATTATGAAATTAGTGAACACATTGCTCTCACGATCCTGATGCTAATTATATTTGCCATAGTCTGTGTCAAAGCTGAATTTCTTTGTAGAAGCCATCATCTTAATACTGGTGTTAATACGAAGAAGGCGGCGATAGCAAAAGAAGACAGACTAGACAATAGATATTTATTTTCTCATAGTTCTTATTGATCCAGAGTCAAGGTGTCAGCAGCTAAGTTTTTCTTAGCTCTGGCTCTTTTGCTTCTATGAATCTCCTTTCTCTTTGTACTTTCCCATGATTCTGCCTGGCTAAATGTCTCCTCTTAAAAGAATAGAACCTACCTTTATTTTTTAAACTTAATTTTCTTAATTTCTAATTATAAACAGCAGTTGGTTAGTATTAAGAATTAGAGGTTCAGCATACCATAGGTTGATCACATTTTCTCTTAAACTGTGTGAAGTAATTTATCATGCATCTGTCTTAACCTTCTCCCTACAAAATATGGGATCCCTTTATATTATAGAAGTAAATTCTTTATTGTCTTCAAAATTAATCTATGTGTGAATCATTCAAATATATTAATATATTGCTTGTACCATAACACTAAAAAAACCAGTTATGTTTTAGACCCAGTTTGGGGATAATGTGAATAGGAAAGATTATGACGCTTACAGTCACTCTCTCTGTCTCTGTCTCTGTCTCTCTGTCTCTGTCTCTGTCTCTGTCTCTCTCTCTCTCTCTCTCTCTCACACACACACACACACACACACACTATCTACAATGTGAGATGTGGGGGATATAGAGGCATTTTGATATTTTGTTGGTTGTTACTCTTCCTTTATTCTTTTAATTATTTTTATTTTTGAGATTATAATTATATTATTTCCCTCTTTCATTGTTATTATGTATATCTATCTATCTATCTATCTATCTATCTATCTATCTATCTATCTATCTATCTATCTATCTATCTA
>CABHPR010112353.1:0-16915 GCA_902168415.1 Peromyscus melanophrys | reverse complement strand
TTTTTTTTTCTTTTCATTGAGCAAAAACAATCACATAACTTACCATTTATAAACATTTCTCCTCTTTTAGCTCCTGGAAGATATTATAATACGTCTGTAAACTTAGGTCATAGTGTAAGGGAAGTTGCAAACAGGAAGCAGAAGGGATAGTCAGCTCAGGATTGCATGTAACATGCACCTACTGCTGTAGCTGAGGTTACAGCAACCACATCACAACCCACAAACAGGATCACACCGGGGTTTGTCCTGATGCTGTACATTTTACACTGGAAACTTCATATGTGTCCTGAATTCTTATTTTCCTAGGGTTATTGTTCATAAAAATCCAAGTTATACTGGGCACTAGTGACATGTACCTTTACTCCCTGCATTCCAGACACAGACGGATCCTGAGTTGGAGACCAGCCTGGTCTACAGAGCAAGTTCCAGAACAGCCAGGGTTACTCACAGAAACCCTGTCTCTAAAAACAAAACAACAACAACAACAACAAAAAAGTTATTCAAACACGTCTTTAGAACACCTACAAGCATGTGATTCATTTTGGGATTATTTATAATACTGTGCTCGAAAAAACATAAGAAATAGAAATAGTGCATCATTTGGCAGCTAAATAGTGTTTTCTGTTGTCTTGAGGACTGCACTTCACAAATGCAAATTTTCCCCACTTTTCAAAAGCCTACTAATGTACTTTTGAATCCTGAAACCCAGGGAAGCACTGGTCATCAAACCAATCTAGAAGGATTAAATATGAAATCCGTTTCCCTGAACTCCTGCTAGTGTTTCCCTGATACATGACAAGGGACACTACTAGTTTCCCTAGATGATGCATTCCAAGGTAATTTTCAACTATGGATAAGGCATTTCCACAAATACACAGTGCTCTTTCTTTTTTACAAGTATTTATTGAAGTCTACTTTAAGTAGCTGCAATTTCTTTATAATGACTAATTACACTTTTCACTAACATCAAAAACCCAGATTCAGCTTAGTGAGAACTATGAAAATTTGCTGAATGCACAGTGTCATAGCAATCTGGAGAAATTCCTCACCCTGTACCAAATAGATTCAAAATCTCTTGTATACATATGTGCTAGGTGAAACTTGATCAATGGTGTTTTAGATAGCTCTGCTATTGCCTTGAATCTCTCTCCCTGTCTGTCTCTTTTCTCCTCTCTCCCTCCCTCCTGCCTTCCTCCCTTCCGTGTGTGTGTGTGTGTGTGTGTGTGTGTGTGTGTGTGTGACTATCGTTCTCCTCATCCAACCCCCAGTCTCGTTTCTTGACCCCTTGAGTAGGGAGAATCATTTCTGATATAATTTGGAGACATAGTTAAAGGCTGAACCAGATTTACTGAAAATGTTGCCATCATTTCATACTTGATACATACCATCAGCAGAGGTCTCCGTAAATAGGTCATGTATAGATTAAAATATCATTAAAAATCTCACACTGTGAGAAAGAACCATTGATTCACTTTGTTTTAAATATGACTTTTGAAGTTTTACAGAATTTATTTTATAATTTTGTCTACAGAGAAATGCATTCCTCTGATAATTACCTGCTTGCTTTTCAGTGATTATCAGAAAGATAGGAAATGTATTTATTGACATTTAAAAAGTTACTCTTCTGGCATCATTATTTGCTAATGAGCTTGTTTTGGAAAGTTTGCAAGCTTAGGTGACAGGATGACATTTTTATCTTGTGAATAAGGTCACCTATGTTACTCATTCTACTGGAGGAAATAAAAAAGGTCTTTTTGAAAGGTGAGGCAATTAACTACATTTGACCCAAAGCCTGTTTTAAAATTATATATATATATATATATATATATATATATATATATACATACATAATGTGTGTGTGTGTGTGTGTGTGTGTGTGATATAGTAAGTACAATATACATAGCTCTTGTAGCCTGTCATTTAGAGTTTCAATGATATTCATGAAATAGTGGGTTGTGGTTGGCAGAGGAAGAGAATCACCTATCACCCATGCTAAAGTGTATCCTCAAGCTGCATTTTTAAATGGACTAATAGTCATATGTTTAGAAACAACACATTCTTGAAAGGAAGTGCACACGCTACTGTTTTGGCTGTGAGTCCACACCTTCATAATCTGGCTTTCTTAATGATGTCTAGACAGTTGTGAGCAGTAATTCTAGGAACTGGTAATATGCTGTATTCAGAGGCCCTAGATGCCAACAAAGGAACTCAAATATTGGTTATTAAGGAATGAGGAGGTTTGAGAGCATTGGAACAGATGTTTGAAATGGCCACATTTGTTTTGTAATAATCTTAGTTTTGTGTCACCAAAACGAATGGAATAAGGGCATTGGAACACACAAACAGAGATTTTTGAGTTTTCAACTATGAACTTTTTTTCCTGCCAAGTGTGTTAGTCTCATTACAGTCATTTTCAAGTTGATTAAGCTAATTGTCATGCTACCATATAAGTGGCAATGTAATTACCACATTATGATCTGTTATATTGAAAAGGGATGAAAGTAGCATTTTCAGCCCTTTCACTGGTTATTTTGGTAACTGATTATATTATAATCATTATGTGTGTATTGTCCTGAAAAACAAGCAGTATTTGAAGAGTTAGATATAAAGCAAGGCATACTTTAGTAATCCACAGAGTCCAACATGTTCACTGATGTCTCCCATAATACTTTGAGAAGAGTGGTGCAATCCACTTGTAGAAGACAGACAACACAAGATTCAGCTCTATATAGATGTCATAGTTTACTTGTGCCTAAGAAGCAATGCATGCTCAAACCTTATAAGGGACAGAAATTTGCTATCATATTTGTTTTGATCTTGTGATGGTTTTCAGCCAGAGGACAACAGTGTAGTGGATATTTGCTCAGCCCATGACCTTGGGCTAGCTGGCCTGATACAGATGGTGCTTCTTGCCTGTCTATGTGACCTCTTGAAAAAGAAGAGGAATGGGGTCGTGAGCTCTCTTGGATGTGGAAGGTTTCCTGACACACTGTTGGGTGACCTGGTCTGGAGCTTTCCCCATCTTTCCCTGGGGGACCAAGTGGCTTTGTTTTTGTATAAGTGAGTGTGTGATCTCCATTTCATTCCTTAATAAATGTCTTTTTCACAGACATTCTCAATTTTAAAAATTTAAACAAATTTATTTCTCTTTTTTTTTTGAAAAATAATTTTTTTCTCACATATTATACCCTGATTATGGTTTCCCCTCCCTGTTTCTCCCAGTTATTTTTTTAACCTCCCTTCCTATCTGGATCCACTGCCTTTCTGTCTCACATTAGAAAATAAACAGGATTTTAAGAGATAATAATAAAACAAAATAAGGTAAAACAAAAACTCACACATCAGAATAGGTTAAACAAACAAACAAAAGGAAAAAAGTTCAAGGCACAAGAAACTGAGATAGATGCAGAGACCCAAGTTCAGGGAGGGACAGAGAAGGAGAACAATGAAAGAGTTATCTTGACATAATGAGCCATTATGGGGTTAGGGAGAAATCTAGAGCTAGGGAAATCCCCAGGGACCCATAAGATGTCCCCAGCTAAGACTCATAACAATTGTGGAGAGGGTGCTTGAACTAGCCTTCCCTTGCACTCAGATTGGTGACTACCCTAATTGTCATCATAGAACCTACATCCGGCAACTGATAGAAGCAGATGCAGAGACCCACAGCCAAGCACTTGACCAAACTCCTTGAGTTCAGTTGAAGAGAGGGACGAGATACTATAAGAACTAGGAGGGATAAGATCATGATGTGGAAAACCACAGAGACAGCTGACCTAAGCTAGTGAGAGTCCCTGGACTCTGGACTGACAGCTGGGGAGCCTGCATGGGAGCACACTATCTCCCTTGAATGAGGGTGACAGATGTGTGGCTTGATCTGTTTGTGAGTCTCCTGGCAATAGGACCAGGACTCATCTCAAGTACATGAACTGGCTTCTTAGAGCCCATTCCCTATGGTGCCATGCCCTACTCAGCGTTGATGCAGAGGGCAGGGGCTTGGCCTGCCCCAGCTCGTATGCTAGCCTATTTTGAATACCCAAGGGAGGCCTTACCCCTTATGATGAGTGGGTGAGGATGGGATGGGAGGACTTGGAGGGAGTGGGAGAAGGGGAGGGAGGGAGAATAGTAGGCGGTATGTAAAATGAAAAAGAAAAACTAAATAAACAAGTAAACCTTAAAAAAAGATTATCCTTACTCGTACCCGGCAAGCAGGCTCTAAGGATGTCAGGGTAGGCTGAGAAACTTCAAGGCCCAAGTGGGAACTACCAAGGGGGCCTTCAGGGCATTGTCACTGACATGTACATGAAGTTACCAAAAAAGGAAAGAGTAGAAGATCTGAAGGGAGCAGACCCATCACAGCTGAGTGGGTGCGGGGTGTCCACTAGAAGCCAGCGTGTCCGCAGGGATTCCCTCAGCACTGCTCTCTGGTCCTTTGATCCTCTGGCTTTCACACCCACCGCTCCTTCCCTAAGAGCTAATTCATCCTCCATCCTCCATTGCTTTTTGTAAATGCCTGATTGCTGCAGCCTTAGAGTGACTTCTGTTGAAATCTCAAGATCGCCTGACAAGCTAGATATCATCTGGAGTCACCATCTTTCAGGGCTTCTAACTGAGGGTTTTTCAGATTACCATGCCATTCAGACAAGTTAGTCTCCATGCCTGCTAGTTCCTTTTCTCTGCTTACATGGTTTCCTTTTCTCTGGAGACATAAACTCCAGCAGGGGCACACCTAACTTGTGTCCTTGTGGGCTCCCATTGCTGCTTACTTACCATATTTGAAATAAACTCAGTCTTGTGCAATTGGTAAAATAATAATAATAATAGTAATAATAATAAGCCATAATAATAAGCCACAAATTTGAATGGGCACATGGGAAGAGCTGGAGGGAAGATAGGAAGAGGAAATGCTGTAAATACAATATTCAAGAGAGAGAGAGAGAGAGAGAGAGAGAGAGAGAGAGAGAGAGAGAGAAATGCATACTTGTTGCTGGATCTAATGGCTCCCTCAGGGAAGGTGGTAAGAAGCCACAGCATCACTGCACAAACACCAGGAGTAAGTTGAAGGCAAACAACAAACTCATTTATTTAATAATGGGGAAGGCTTTATACACCCTTCTCCCAGCACCCACTCGGTGTTGCAATCTGGTGACATTGCATGGTAGTCCCTCATTGGCTGGGCATGATCAGAAACTCTGACAATGACCAAGAACTCCTTTGACAGTACCTGTTGCTAGGCCTTCAGGCAGACTCTAGGTTGGCTCATAAAAAAGTATGTGCTCATTGCATGAGTTGGCTGTTTGAAACCTGGGGCTTACGCAGGGTCGCTTGGCTTGGCCTGGGAGGAGGGGACTGGCCCTGCCTGGACTGAGTCTACCAGGTTGATCTCAGTCCTCGGGGGAGGCTTTGCCCTGGAGGAGGTGGGAATGGGGGGTGGGCTGGAGGGAAGGGGAGGGGGGCGGGACTGGGGAGAACAAGGGAATCTGTGGCTGATATGTAGAACTGAATGGTATTGTAAAATAAAATAAAAAAAAAAGTATGTTATGTGCATGTCTTGGCAACTGGTCTGAGCTAATTTCCTTGATCCTATGGGCCTGTCTTATTATACATACTGACCTTGCACATGATTCTAGTTTGGTTCTCAACACCCAACCCATGCCAGGTGGCACACAAATGAACCCAGAGAATCCAATAGCCTCTTCTAGACTCCAGGGACAACTGCACTCAGATGTGCGTGTATACTTGCGTGTGTGTGTGTGTGTATACACACTTGACATTACTTTTTCCTAGGGGCAGGCAGCTGTCTCATTTGTCTTCTTACCTGCTGGAGAAATCAGGAGACCCTGCTGGGATCAGAAGGTTGGATGATGGAATGTGCATAGTCACATTGCAGTGTTCTTTCACATGATTGTCAAATTGTCTGTATTTTCTTATAAAAGAGAATTGTTGACAAGTAGAAATCATAGTTCAATTATACATCCTAGTTCAAATAAACAAGCTAGTGAATGTTGAATAAAGGTTGACAAAGATACCCCTGATCCCCAAGTAAATTGAATTTGGTCAGCTGACAATGACCCTGACCTGAACAAATCCAGGATGATAAGGTCCAGGGCCTAAGGCAGGAGGAAGAGGCAGTGGCCACAAGAACAACTTAAAATCTGAGCCACTATTAAGAGCTCACAACACCATCATTAGTATCTGATTTTAAATTTCTATTGTCAGTTACAAACTACATTGTGCCTCCTACACACCACCTACTAATACTGAAAATTATGTTGTTATTTAACTTAATATAATCATTATTTTAATCCCCCAAATGTCATTGTGTGGGTACAATTTAGTTGCTTTTCAGACATTTAAGAATTGTGTGGCTTACTCCAAGTTATTCAACACCAGCTATGGTAGGTGATGAAGCTATGCACATACTTACACTGACCTCACCTTCCATCACAACCAAACATTAGAAACTGTACAGCAATAGTGGTTTTGTCTTCTTAGAAGATTTCATATGATGCTGCTCAGATTGGGATATAGGATTCTTCCTCAACTACTTTATAGGTCAGAATCGGGATCAAGAATATCAGATGAAGACATAAAATTAGGCATTAAAGCGTTTTATATCCTCGAATACACATCATCATCTTTTAAAAATAAAAGTAAATGACCGGCTACACACGATATAAACGTAGGTAGTTTGTCTGATCAAAATCTGCCTATATAAATCTTTAAACTAACGGAAGTTATAGCTTCTGACGTTACTAGGAGACTACACCCATACAGTCTCAGCAACATGACTGCGTAAACATGAGCCAAATGAGCACGGCAAATAGAGATGCTGAAATGAACGGGAGAAATCTCCCAGATCCTTAACCCTACGTAAAGAACCACAGGCTTCTCAGAAATGCTAGGAGTGGGAGAAATAGTCTTCGTTAGGGACAGTTTCACCAAGCAGTTGTCCAATACCAAATGGTCAGCGCTGAAAACATACAGACAAGTAATATTATACAGATAGAGCCAGCTACATTTAGTGTATGTGTTTATATATACGCATATATGCTTATAACAACAATTAGTGAAAAAAAAAGAGGCCATGAATTTGAAGGAGAGTAAGGATGAGTATACAGGAGGGTTTGGAGGGAGGAAAGGGAAGGAAGAAATGATGTAATTATGTTATCACAGTTTTTCATTTGTTTGTTTGTTTGTTTTTCAAGACAAGGTTTCTCTGTGTAGCTTTGGTGCCTGTCCTGGATCTTGCTCTGTAGACCAGGCAGGCCTCGAACTCACAGAGATCTGCCTGCCTCTGCCTCCCAAGTGCTGGGATTAAAGGTGTGTGCCACCACCCCCCGGCATAATTATATTATAATCTCAAAAAATAAAAGAGAAAAATAACCTAATGGAAATATTAATGTTATACTGTGCTATAGAGGATTATATCTCGGAAGGAAAAGTGGGGAAGGGGAAAGTCACACAATCTCTCTCTCTCTCCACACACCACACACACACACACACACACACACAGAGAGAGAGAGAGAGAGAGAGAGAGAGAGAGAGAGAGAGAGAGAGAGAGAGAGAGAGGGAGAGAGAGAGAGAGATGTACCTGGAGTTTTTCTCTCTGGGTCCTGCCAAGCCCTGGCAGTCTGACAGCCCACTTATAAAATAAACACACAGACGCTTATATCATTTACAAACTGTATGGCCGTGGCAGGCTTCTTGTTATATAATTCTTTTATCTTAGATTAACCCATGTCTATTAATCTATAAGTTGCCACATGGCTCGTGGTCTTCTGGTACCTTACATCTTGCTTGTCATGGCGGCGACTGGCAGCGTCTCTCTGCCTCAGCCTTCCACTTCCCAGAATTCTCCTCCCTGCTAGTCCCGCCTATACTTCCTGCCTGGCTACTGGCCAATCTGTGTTTTATTTATTAACCAATCAGAGCAACACACTTAATACACAGAACATCCCACAGCAGAGAGATTTATAATCGTTAATTTAAGGAGACATCTCATCTCATCTCATCTCATCTCATTTTATCTAATCTCATAGACACATTCCTTTAGTTGTCCATTACAGAGAGGCAACAGTTCAAAGTTGCATAATAGCACAAAATACTTTCCTTATGAGAGTTGGTTGAATAACTATGCTTGATTGTGTTACTTCACGTGTCTCAGTTCTTGTGAATATCATAAGGAGTTGAAGGTGTTTGCTTACCGATAGATCTTAGGTTTGGAGTTAGTTCTGTGTTCTTTGTATAAGATACCTTTTTAAATAGAAAATTTAGCTCATAAAAGGGTTCCCAGATCTCCAATACACCTTATATTCTGTGACTATCACATCTCCATCTGTTGGTCTACATAGGCTGACTAGAATTGTGAGTATCACATACATTGCAACTCTGAATTCAAAACAAACACTTAGCTGACTTATCTGTGCTTCTTAGCTATGATATTTTAAATATTTTTACTAAAACTTCAAAAATAAATAGTCCAGTTTTCCATTCACTTCAGTAAAGGCCATATGCATTGATCTAAATACTTGAAATGAAATTGATATTTTTTATATGAAAACATAAAAAAAATTCATTTTAAAATTAACTGGTCACTAACACTTAGACTCAATCTTGTACTTGAAATAATTTCACACAACTTGAGTATTTAAAATAATTTTCAGCTCCATTTCAGGGTTGTAAATGAGACAGGTCATATAAAGCTTTAGAGAAGCATGGTATACTTATGATAATTAAAAATGCTTCTGAAAATATTAAGACAATTTCTCAATACTATCTGCAATAAGTGTTATGTTGCCTTATTGTAAGGTCAGTTTTAATTTTTAAGTGTAGGACTTAGTGATGTTTTGTTTTCAAACATGCTTGCTTGTATTTCTGTGGTCATGCTAACAAGAACTGTGTACTCAAAAAGTAAGAAAAATAGATATTTATTACTATATACTCCAACATATTTTCAGTTAAAAGAAGAAAAGAAGAGGGGCTTTGTATCATTGGTCTTAAAATTTTATTGATATTAGCCACAGTATTTTCCTTTTAAAAATAGCCATTAAGACTGACTACAATCGATTATTTACAAAATTGTATTAAACAAGACCTTGTTTCTCTTTATAATCAAATCTTACATCATCTGGTGATAAATATTTCTTCTTGTTACAGAGCTACAGATCCTGAAGGAAGATAAACAACAGATGGAAATTAAGTGAACAGATCACAAAGAGGAAGAGGACTGTCTTTGAGGCTAATGGAATCTAACTTATTTTATCATCCTAACTACACTGCATATCATGACAGAGAGCAAATATACAACAGCATCTTAGCAATTAGATTTTGAATGAAGAAACTTATGCTACACAAAATATTATATAACTAATAGTCTTTCTAAAATAACTTTACTTTTTTATGTTTATCCTGAACACAGGATTGTGTCTTAATTTCAATCAATGAATGGACATGATATCAACAAGGATGTCTGTCACTGGATTATAAAAGAGACATTTTCACTCTATGTTTTCCTGTCTTTCCCTGCTCCTCTGATAGCCACCCCTGCTCATTTTTCTTTATCTTTAGTAGGCGCTTCCATTTTAATGCACATTTATAACCATTACATAATTCACTGATTTGTACATTGTACAACTGTGAACAGTGTACATTGATGGTTGCCCCTTACATATTCTCCACATACCTTCTCCCTTTATTAAATTGGTATTATTACATTGCTATTTTTGACTACAGAATCAGTGATTATTTATTTTAATAAATAGTTACCATACTCATTCAGAAATTCCTTTCTTATGAAACTTGTTCTTTTTTTGGAAACTGTAATGACTATTTGTAGTTATTTTATATTCCTATTTTTAAATTTCCTCCAATGTTGTAAAGCATTTATAAAAACATTTTTCTAAGTGTTTAGAAGGTATAGAGGAACTGGGAATTTGGCTCAATGGGTGGAGTGAGTGCTGTGCAAGCAGGAGAATCTGGATTAGGCTTTCCAGCATTCACAGAGGCACACACTGTCATCTCAGCTCTGGGGAGGCAGAGGCAAAGCAGATGTGCTGAGCAGCCGGTGTAGTTAATTGATGAATTCCAGGTTCAGTCTCAAAACGTTTTGTGGACAGTGATAGAGGTAGACATTCCAGCATCATCATGCTTTCCACAAATGCACAAGGGATGGATATGTCCACTGACACAAAAGCACGCACAGAAAGGAAGGAAGGAAGGGAGGGAGAAAGGGAGGGAGGGAGAGATGGAGAGAGTGAGGGAGGGAAAATGGAAAGAAGGGAAGGAAGGAAGGAAGGAAAGATGAAGGAAGGAAGGAAGGAAGGAAGGAAGGAAGGAAGGAAGGAAGGAAGGAAGGAAGGAAGGAAGGAAGGACTTAGATATCATTAGCTGTGTTTGTTTTAGTTAAACTCTTAACTCCTGGACGACCCTATCCTCAGGTCTGTTGAAAATAATTTCAAAACTCTGCCCTGGATTTTTCTTCTGAAGATTTTATGTTTTTCTTCCTGAATCTCATCCCTTCTGTTTTTTGTGTCTCCAGGATCTGCCTTAGGGGAAAAATGAAGAGAAAAATTTGACAACTGTGCATCAGAATATACTTTTCACCTTTTTTTTTTTGGCTTGAAAGCTTAAATACATTAGAATACTAAATTGGAAATGCCTTTTTTTCAGAAAATTGAAAAGTTCTTCTGACCCCCTTACTGTCTGCTCTGTTATCGCCAACTTCATTCTGACTGTTTTTACTTTTCCACAATCACCTTGTTTTGTTCAGCTTCATACACAACATCACAAAGGTAACACAGCACTTTGAAACAAGTTTTTCATGTGCTAAACATACAATTTCTACCTTAACCTTGGCCCTTTTAATACTGAACCTCTGCAGTCTTTCCTGCAAAATATCATCCCCCATTGTATAGCCTCTTTTTACTCCTATAACGCACGTTACTTCAATACTGACACATTGACATAATCACCCCTGCCTTGACTTTATTAAGCAGCAGTTTACAAAGACCTATTACTTTTTATTCACTTTTCTCATGTACTTTCTCAGGAGTTTCCTGACTATCTTCCAGATCATTATACATATTAGAATATATTTCTTAATTACTTCCATGTATAGATACATTTCTTTTAACTATCTTTGAATATTGTATTCCTTCAAGTTTTTCTTTTGATTCTAACTATTCTCTTTTCTCCAATTCTGTCAACCCTCTCAGTCCTTTCTATTTATTTCTTTTGGATCTTCTAATATTAAAGTCATTCCTCAACCTGTCATCTCTGAATTTAACTTTTAAGTAAAAACAATAAAAAAGACAATTGACAAGAACATTGTATGAGTGTGTTTATGAATGCGTCTGTATGCCAAAATGTGTGTGTGTGTATGTGTGTGTGTGTGTGTGTGTGTGTGTGTGTTCCATTCAATGTAACCAGGTATATGGAATTCCATGTTTCTTTTTATTTAAAAATTGTAATTGTCCATATGTGAAATATATTTTCCTATTCTCTATGTAAAATGTTGTTATCTACTGCTTCTAGAAGATTACTAGTTGTGCAGAAACTACAGGAGAAAATGCTTTATTCAATTTTTTATTTCCTGAAACTAAAGTGCAGACATTGATAAAAATTACTTAAAAAGAATTTCCTTTCTTTAGTTTTGTTCTTTGTACTTTTTAAATTGAAATATTTTTTAATCAATACATTCGGATTAAGATTTCTCCTCCCCCAGATCATCCCAGATCCTCCATACCTCCCTACCCACCCAAATCCACACTGCTTACTCTCTCTCATTAGTAAATGAACAGACATCTAAAAATAGCAATATACATATATAAAAATATATAATAAAAACAAACCTGAATAGAACAAAACAAACAAACATGAAAAAAGCAA
Source organism: Peromyscus melanophrys (assembly GCA_902168415.1). Classification (NCBI taxonomy): domain Eukaryota; kingdom Metazoa; phylum Chordata; class Mammalia; order Rodentia; family Cricetidae; genus Peromyscus; species Peromyscus melanophrys. Next base: position 5,026 of record CABHPR010112353.1, on the reverse strand, counting down.
AAGAGCCAAAGAAAAAGCATATGGACACATAGACACAGAGACACACACATTCACATGCACAGAAATCCCATAAAGACACAAAATCAGAAACTGTGATATATAAATGAAAATGCCTGTGGAGGGCAGGGAAATTGACTAAGACAAGGCATTATGAGAAAAAAAACTCCAAAAATAATAATGCTTAACTTTGTGTTGGTCACCTAATGCTGAGCATGGGACTGGGCCTTATATTTGGTTTGTATCCCCAGTAAGACTCCACGGGTGAAAAATAATATTTTTTTTTCCTTTTCAAACAGGTATCACTTGGAAGTACCTTCTGGGTTAGGAACGGGGACTTGTGCCCTCTGTTCTGCTCAGCTCTGTGACTCCATCAGCCTTAGGCCAGGGTGGGCTCTGTTCACACTGTCACAGTCTCTGTTTTTGTTTCACAGGTAAGAAAAAAAAATTACTGCCAGTTTTTCTCTTGGATTTCCTCTCTTCACAGAGGTAGCAACAATTCTCCCCATTTTTGTGAGACAATTAAATAAATATGTTGCTTAAATGAAAACTCATCTCAAACACAAATGACAACTTTACATTAGGTAGTATAAAGAGGGTTGGAAAGAGAACTGTTATACAATTTGTGGAGAGTGAAGATGAAAAATCACTATGAGAAAGCATAGAGTACTTCAGTAACAGGGAGTTGGTTTAAACCCTTCCATTTGTGGGTTCCAGTCAAGGAAGTGCTCTTAGGAAACTAAAACAAGCTGAGTGTCAAGAGATCACTAACAGGGGTGGATGCTCTCAACAAAAGACAGTTAACCCAGAGCACTAGCCTGAGGAAGAACATATTCATCTCCAAAATGAGAAGAATAAAACTCTTCATCATTTTATGGGGTCTTCTATCTGACAACACCTTCCAGATTCAGATGCCTAGAAGACCCACTGATGTCACTGTACACTTCTTATAACTTGAGATTTTAAAAAAATGCAAGGAGATGGTAAGTGAATCAAAAGTGTCAATCATAAATTATCCAAATGCACTTTATTTGTAATTTCCTAGCACCCAGCATCATATGTTTGAGAGACACAAAAGAGTACCAATCTGATTGAATTAACAATAATTTTAATATGTAGGATGGGGATTAGCATAGTGTGTGGCAGCCAAGGCTCAGCCCTATTTTCCCAGATTAGGATATTTAACAATCCTCTCTGGAAGTGTAGCTGGTCATTGATAATTTTGATATAAATTATCAGAGTTCCATAGATGAAGGTCTCCAGATATGCAAAATTGTAATTTTCCAACCTGTAAACCTTACTTTATTTGAGGAACAGACCTTTGCAGGTGGGATTTCCTTATGGATGTTGCAATGAGGAAATCATTCTGAGTGGGCACACCATCAATCAGCCATATGAGAGAAACCTGGGTTGGACAACAGAGGAAAAAGAGCAAGGAGTGTAAATATAGACATAGAGAGTGAAGTGATGCAGCCCCAGCATGGGTTACCTGGAGCCCCTAGAAGCTGAGGCACAGAATCTCTCAGAGATCTCAGGATAACTTTGCCACAGAAATTGAGTTTGGAACTCCATCTCTAAAACTGTAAGAAAACTTCACATGATTTGCCCTTCTGCCCAAAGACACACTCATATCATCATAAAGGAAGTGTAAAGTCACAAGAGGCCTTTATCGTTTCCATGATCACTGTATACATGTTACATGATCACTGTATAACTCAAAGGAGAGAAGTGCGGTCCCTGTCATTCTTGCCCTGCAGCAAGTCATTGTGGCTCTGAGACTTGTCTGTGAACCTGCAATGGAAAGGGATCTCCCATATGGCCTGAGACCAGGCTTAGACCTTTTACAAGCACCCATTTTAACACTTACTTGAATGAATTAGATGAGGGAAGTATAGACTTCCTAGAATTTTATAGTCCAGGGAACACCATTTTTAAGATCAGTATGTGGTGGTCTTAATTTTTTTCCCTTTATTTTAATTTTATAAATTTTCAACTCTATTTGTTATCAAATTCTCAGTGTGTTACTGCTCTGACTGGCTCTTACCCAGGTCTGTCCTCAGCCAGGTAATTTATTGACACAATCCCAGTGTTCTGTTTTTCCTTCTAGTCACATCTTCCAAAGCCTGTCTGTAGATCAGTTCATCTAAAGCCATTGGTTACTCTGGCAGGTGTTCAGTTCTTGTAGAAAGATGGTCCTGACTGCAAACATTTTATCTCTGTAGATAGTCTTAAAATTTGATTTAGGGCTTGTTCTATCCCTCCAGTTTAAGCAACTCTGCTGGTGAAATCAAGGAAGATGTGTATTAGGATATTTCAGGTGCCAGAGTCTTTTCCTCCTGCACTTGGGTTTTTGTTATCAGAATGACTAACTGAGCACACTTATTTATTTGGAGCTTTCTTGTTTCATTTTATTTAGTTAATGTACTTGCTGTACACTTGGTATTTGTGTCTTATGGTGTGACTGTTTTTCTCTCAATAGAATTACTGTATCTTCTTTTGTACCCATTCCAGCTTTAATAAGGAATTACCTTCTATGGAACATGACTGACAATGTCTTCAACATAGCTTACCTTAATGCTTATTGAGGTTAATAAGCTTAATTTGACATATTAAAATAATATCTATTTGGTTTATCAACATCCTGACCATTAAAGAAAGATACCGAGCAATCCATTACGTGTTTTCAAAAGACAGCATTATTTTTAAGAAATATCTGAATAAATATCCCTAATGAAAAATTTTGATTGTGTTTAACACTTTAGGCAAATTATTGGCAAGCTTGTTGCCATACCAGTAACTGAATTCAGTTTGAAAAATGTTTTTATCTTCCTATTTTTCTTTTCTATTACAATATTTTACAACTCATTTTCATGTATTGATATCTTTACACAATACATTAACTGTTCCTCTTACACACAGAATCTGTCGTACTGATACCTGAGAATGGCATTATGCAGAGAGAGAGAGAGAGAGAGAGAGAGAGAGAGAGAGAGTCTGATGGAGAACAGCGGTCAGGAGAGCTGCGGGAAAGTCAGTTAATGCAGTGTAGATGCGGAGAGTTACAAAATCAGTGACCAATGAATTTAGAGGTGTAACGGGACTGGGTAGATCTGTAGGTTTTTACACATGATGAAATCAGGGCAAAGAAGACCCTGAACTAACTGATCTAAAAACCAGTCTCCTGAGGACTAGCTTTCATTGCTCTAAAAGATGCCATGTAATCTTCTAAATGAGGGAAACAACCAACATTACTACCCAGCTCTGATGCCTTCAAGTGACAGCAATGACAAACATGGCTCAATAATCCTGAAAATGCAGTTATGGCAGTCACACCTTGTCAGTAACCAACTGCTCTCTAAGTGGACCTAAGACTTGCTCAACAAGAGGAAAATTATATCTCTATTAGAAACCTAGCTAGAGCTAGTGAATTCTTCCCTATTGGAGTAGAACCTACAACTGCGACTACTTTACTAAATGGGCATAACCCCTTATTCTAAGTGTTTGGCTTACACCCACAAGTTAGTGTAATGATCACCTCTCATCAGGTAAACTTCACTTTGCAACAGAAGGAGACTGTTACAGAAAGCCACAACCAATCAAAATGTGGGAGCCTAGTCCCAATAAATATATCTACAAAACACTCCCACACATAGAGCTCAGAGACTATTTCAGAAGAGGGGGAAGAAAAATTGTAAAAGCCAGGGGATCAGTGTATTTGCTGTGAGACTGTCCCTTATTAACTTCAGAATCTACAGTTACCAACATGACAGCCTCAATATGATCTGAACAAGGACAATGATAGATTTGCTAAAGTAGATAAGGAAAAGCCTAGATCTCTTCAACGCCCAGAAAACCACAGGCAACTAGGGAATGCTGAGGTCAGATGAAATAGTCTTCCTCAGGGAAGAGCACATGAATTGCTTATCCAATATCAAATGGCCAACCTTTAAAACATATATTCAAGTAACAGATAGAGTGATCAGATTGTATTTATGTACTTATGAATATATGTGTTGTGAGGCTTAATGAGAGAACGAGACCACAAGAGCTGCCCTGAGTCTTAATAGCAAAGCTTTATTTAAGGTACAAACTGTATCCCCAAGAGAAGGGTGAACAGCCCTACCAAAAAGGAGACTTTGGGTTTTTCAGGGTGGTTTAAATTGGGCAAGAGAGTAGTGGAAAATCGCTAAGGAAAAAGAAACCACCACAAGCAAAAGGGACTTAGAAGATCATTATTTTCCCAGAGGCAGACATCTGGCCCTTGGGATAGATAACAAGAGGCTGTGTTCAGGCTCTTCTGCAGAGATAAGGGATCAGCAGACTTCTGAGAGGTGCAGAACCTTCACTTTCCCTTTCCCTGGATGGGTTGGGTCTCACAAGGTCATCCATCTTGTGCCAGAGGTGACTGCACTTTGGGCCAACTTTACATATGTATATATGTATACACATACATACATGGAACAACACTTAATGAATAAAGAGGTCATGAATTTGAAAGAGAACAATGACAGGAATGTGTGAAGATTTAGTAGAAGGGAAAATAATGCAATTATATGATAATTTCAAAATATTAGAAAAAGAAGTAAAAAAATACAAAAGTGTGTTCCCAGTCTGTAAAGTCACAGGATATGAATTTTAGACAACAGGAGCACAGCATTTCAGAGTTACCTGTAGGTCCCTGAGCATGGAAACGCAAGTTTGATGGAAAACAAATATTTAGTTAGAGCCTTGTCTTCACACTCTCATAACTGAATGTGCTTAAGCAGACAGACATTTAAGAAGCTACTAAAATGATGGTCCCAAGTTCTAACACTACTGGAGGACCACAGTTTGAGCTGAGATTTTCCAGAACCTGTCTGGTGAGTACATTCTAAAGCAAGATTCCTGTCCCCAGGCTGCATGCATTGCCGAATGAATCTCTCTCCTTTGTGTATAGGACCACGTGACACAGACCATGAGATACATTGCACTGAAACCACTAAGCAATCTGATTTTCATCCTGATGGAGGTTACTCACGCGGACGGGACT